>JXCR01014053.1:0-36127 GCA_002079205.1 Phalaenopsis hybrid cultivar | reverse complement strand
ATATATATATATATATATATTAAAAGATGGATCGTAAAACGCGTTTGCAATCTAACCCCATATGCTTTTCAAAGCGAGCCTCAAATACGAGACCCCTGCATAAGAATTGGGTGGTAGGTATTCAAATTTCTGTTTTGTTTAGTACCATCTGACCTCCAATTTTAGGAAACTTACGGTCAAATTGAATGTTTCGACAAGTCGTCCAGTAATACTAAAACTATTATATTACTCGTTTAAATATAATTTAATCAAATATTTGAGGCGTGATTGAAAATATCAAAACATTATTTGAGGAATCAAATAATATTTTGAATCGCATATTTTGATAGACAAATCAGGCGTCTTGGCCAGAGAAATTAATGAATTTATGATCCCTCAATTTTGNTTTAATCAAATATTTGAGGCGTGATTGAAAATATCAAAACATTATTTGAGGAATCAAATAATATTTTGAATCACATATTTTGATAGACAAATCGGGCGTCTTGGCCAGAGAAATTAATGAATTTATGATCACTCAATTTTAATATTNTATATATATATATATATATATATAATTACATTTGTAAAATAATTACATTCCCTTAACTCTGTTTTGGGAAACTTACATACCTAACATTTAAAGTTTGATTTTTATAGTTGTAATATCTTGGCATTAAAAATCTTGCATGAAAAAGTGCATTTTAATTTTTGATGTGATGCTAATGATTTGAGGGCTATGTATGTAAATATCAAAGTATACTTATGCAAATACTTAATAATTGTGCGGGTTGTATGTAAATGCCCTCGCCCTTCTCTTTGTGAAACTATACATTGTGATTTCATGATTTTTTGACATTCCTAGAAGCATAATGATTTATGGATATTTTGTGATCTTATTAATATAACAAAAAGGTTTAATTTTAGAATAAATCCCTCTACATTAAAATGTTTAGAATAAATCCCTCAGCATTTAAACTCTTAGAATGATTCTTTGCAAATAGTATCAGTTGCTCAGGATTACTTATCTTGTCGTAATCAGCTGCTAGTTGCGTGTAGGCTAAAGCTCTTGTAACTAATTTTCGAGTTAATAGATAATAATCACATGAGATTTTGGTGCATTTTCTGTTCTTTGAAAAATGCATGTTGCCCTGATTTTAAGTAACTTGATGCATCGTAATATTGATTTCACGCTATGACCAATGCCCTTTGTTTCGCTTTTTTACGTTGGGTTATTACTCGGAAGTCGGAAGCCGTCACCTTGTTCCTGCTTCCCTCATTCCACTCTTCTCAAACTTGAACTTCTCTGTGCGTGAAGGCGAGGGATTCTGGGGGAGGTGCTTTCAATCTTCGTTCTTCTTATCTACCCTAATTATTGTTGGTTAGATTCTGTCATTTTTTATATCTATATTTGTGAATAGTAAAATATGGTTGTTATCGATATATATTTCTGCTCGTTTATCTAGTTGCATCCATGTATTTCGATATCAAAGTGGCTAATCCATAAGCATCACTGAATTAACTACAACCATATAAGGTTACAAACAAAACCAATATAAGTAAATAACATTACAATAATAAATAAAAAATATAACGAGGAGTGAAAAACTCTCCAGTGAAGTGACATGTCCAAAGCAACATAAATATCTAGAGCATCATGAAAAATTAAAAACAGATAGAAATGTCCCACAAAAATCTAAAAAAAAGTGTCCCTTAAATGTCATTGCTCCAATGAAAATAATGTAGGTGAGCTACCCTATGGTTAGCAAACATCGCTATGAAAAATCCTCTATGGGTCGAATCTTCAAGCAACTTCATAGAGAACAAATACAACGAAATATCCTCGTAATTTCAAAAGTTGCATCCAGATTTCTCATAACCTGCTAGACAAAAGTTGCTTGTAATGGGTCAAAGTCATTGGTGCATGAAGCTACCACATAAGGAAAACAACTTCTTACTTCTTTTTTCTTTGCAACCTAGGAATGCTTTAACTGGCTCATGGACTCAGCTTCATGGAGGTCCAGGCACAGGCCTTCAATGAAATCACCTGTTTGTTGAGCTCCAAAATTTTTGGGATACCACCAAACCCCACCTCTCAGAGGGCAGATACATTGTCACTCATTGCTACGACACCTCCAAACATATGATCTAACTTCTTTTCCAGCACATGATTGATTCCACTGTATTTAATTTTTTTGGCAGTATGTGTCACTTATAAATTGATATAACATATTGTTGGATTTAAAAAAAATTAGAAATTAATGAAAATAGTGGATATTTAAAAAATGTTCACTGCCAGTCTTTTTGTCCACTACTCATCGAAAGCATCAATCATTTGTTTTACCGGATCCCACCCCAAGCCTGTTGATCCTCACTTCATTTCTTTCCAAATTTCCCAATTCTTTATTAGCTGATCCCACTTTTTTTAATTGCATCATATCATACTCTCTGCATGTACTTTTCTTAAAATTTTTAATAATATTTTGCCAGCATTCCTTGTTGAAATATATTGTCGGTCTATTTTCCAGTTCGACCTCCTTGAGGCATATGTCACAAAATATTAACTTTGTCTCTTTATCCCATATTACATATGAACTGACCTCTTTTGTATTACTAGCATGAAAAAAACTAACTAACATGAATAAGAATGCCACGATATCATAATTCAAAGAAAAAATAAGAATGTCACAATATCATCACTAATGCCCCTTTACACCACACTACAACACCACCTGCACATCACCATACCACCTCCACACACTAAGACATCAAGACACCAACACATCCACAACATCACTATCACCACCTCCAAAAATCAACACCTCCACATGAACACAACCTCACACCAACCACCATCTCCACAGCACCATCACCTCTACACATCCACTATCGCATCCTCTAACACAAACACAACTACACACCAACCACCACTTCCACTCATCCCACATTTTTCATTTGATTTGGTTACATACAGAGCACCCAAAATATTGCTAGCAACAAATTAAGCACCCTCTTTTAGCCATTTCTCAAACTCTTACTCAAACATCAAGGGTAAAGATGTACTCCATATTTTTTATTTTAGGATATCACATGCAAGTAGGGCTGTCAATACAGGTCGTTCTTCGCGAACAACTCGTGTTCGACTTGTTAAGAAACTCGTATTCAGCTTGTTCGCTAAGTTAATGAGCAGAACACGAACAACACGAAAGAAGTTTTGTTCGTTCGTGTTCGACTTGTTTTGGCTCGAAATACTACTAATCGTATATATGTATATATATATATATATATATATATATATATATATTAGCTGACAACATGTGTCTGTCCCCTCCTATATGTCCTATTTAACCCAAATGNGTTGTCAAAACGACTCTTTGTTGGTGAATGACTCGTGTTCGGCTCGTTAAGCAAACGAGCCGAACACGAACAGACTTTTTGATCTCGAAATATAAACGAGCCGAACATGAGCTGAGCCTGGGCTCGCTCGTGCTTCACTCATTTACACCCCCTACATATATGGCACCCAAAACATTGCTAACAACATATCAAGCACCCTCTTTCAGCCATTTCTCAAATTCTTACTCAAATATCAAATGTAAAGATAAAACCTCATTCCATATTTTTCATTTTTAACATTCTACATATAGGGCACCTGAAACATTGCTAGCAACAAATCAAGCACTCTTTTTTAGCCATTTAATCAAACTCTCACTCAAACATCAAAGATAAAGATAAAACCTCATTCCATATTTTTCATTTTTAGGATGTCACATACAAGGCACCCAAAAAATTGGTAAACACATCGAGCACCCTCTTTCAACCATTTCTCAAACTCTTACTCAGACATCAAAGGTAAAGGTAAAGCCTCATTCCATATTTTTCATTTTTAGGATATCACATACAGGGCATTTGAAATATTGCTAACAAAAAATCAAAGACCCTCTTAACCATTTCTCAAACTCTCATTCAAAAATCAAAGGTAAAGATAAAACCCCTTGCCATATTTTTAAATTTTAGAATACCAGATAAAGGGAACTGACCAAAGGAAAATATACTGAGATTTTCATACCTATTTTACACTGATTTTGATGATATTGCACTTTAATGAAATGTATTTTTGATGTTTTGTTGCAGGTCTGTTGAATTATGGTCATTGGAGCAAAAATATGCAAAAAGAGCAAATTTGGAGCGAAAATGACCAAAATATAAAGATTTGAACTAGGGCGCCGACGGCGAGCAAAACAGCGCCGACGGTGGGTTTTTCCTGAGAGTTCATAATCAAATATTTCAGAAGGTCAACGAGGCGTCGACGAGATCAACAGTTATCTCAACAGGTGCATTGAATGTGGACGATTTTTTAGGGGATGCTTAGACAACTCTTGGAAAAACTCTTCTATAACTTTAAGAGAATCTTTTGGTCGAAAATATGGAGAGACAGGGGAGAGTGTAGAGAGTTTAATTTAGGGTTAGATTATGAGGAATTCTTTGAGAGATTGTAAGAGTTGAGGGAAAGTGAGAAATTTCTTCCTCCTTGCCGCTTCGAAGAAGAATTTTGTGTGTTGTAAATAAATGAAGAGATTCAGAGGAACTTTGAAGAGTTTGCTTGGGGAGGAATTAGAGATAAGTGACATTTACTTATTGTAGTTTGTACGAATTTGCTTATATATATAAATTCTGAGTTTTGTCATATCTTCCCCATGAGTTCTGAGTAGTTTTCTTTGTCTTTCTCCTTGTCTTGAGATTTTGTGAAATGGTGACTTGAATTGGTTGAGCCTTGAGAATGTTAAAGAAGTTGTGATGATCTTTCACTTCGATCTTAATTTACTTTAAATCTGACCAATTGATTTGTTAAAATATGTTGATTTTTACAACTAAAGTGAATATTACATCCAAGATTCAGGGAGGTCAAAGTCCTTGAAATTTGAGTGCAAATAAATAGGGAAATAAAATTATCGGGCGTAGAATTGGAGATTTTAGAGTGATATACTAAAATCCTCAATTTGGTTCTATCGTTTGGTGCTGAAGTGTAGATGTTAGCCCTCAGGTGAGGAGAACGTGAGAACTCTGAAGTGAGAGCCGGTATCCTCCCAGCTTAACCATAGATTCAGTAAACAAGCATAGAATTAGTCAATGTTCTTTATGTCTGGACCAAAGGGTAAATAATAACACAATCCAATTTAAATAATTCAATTTATCCATTCACTTTAATTTCTTGACAAGGAGAAGGATGCTTTCTTATATATTAAACTTCATATTAGAAACTTTATTAGTAGAATTAGTTATTTAAAAGTTATTAAAATTATATATTTATTTCAATTGCCTATTAGTGCATATAAGCAATTTGAACTATATTATTGTGATTAAGTATTGATTTTCTAAAATCTTAGTTCGTAGTCTCTAATATTACTCACTGTGGGATCGATATCCAGGACTCCATTAGAGCTCTGTATTATTTGAGCGATACGTATTGTTGTGTTGATAAGTGTGACTTTGCAATTATTGAATATTTTATATACATCTTTATCGAATCTATAACTCTGTCAAGTTTTTGGCACCGTTGCTGAAGAATTAAATCTTCTAGCAGTAGTATCAAATTCTTGTATTTTTAAGCATGTATAAAGTCGCTCTCAAGTTAGCGGCACCGTTGTCGGGGAGTAAACAAGAATCATAATTAAAGTAACAGACAAATTATGACTATTAGAAAACTTTTACTAGAATTGCAACTTATTTTCATATTTAGTTAACTATTTTTCCGTGTACTGATTTCAATTATATGCGTAAATTTGGACTTGAAAATCTTATACCCTACGATTCAGAATTAGAACGCACTGTTAGAAGAATTAGAAAACTAAGAAGAGAACCTAAAAATCCTGACATAATGGAAAACAACGTGAATAATCAAGGAATAGAAAATGAACACCAACCTAAACCTCTACGAGATTATGCAAATCCTATAACAAATGAAATTTACTAATCTATCCAAAATCTTGATGCAGCTGCTAATTCATTTGAGCTTAAATCTGCTATTATCCAAATGGTACAAAACAATCAATTCGAAGGTACACCAAATGAAGATCCTAATTTACACCTCACTAGTTTTTTAGAACTTTGTGCTACCTTTAAGTATGATAGAGTTTCAAGCGATGCTGTTAGACTTAAGCTTTTTTCTTTTTCACTTAGGGATAAGGCTAAGATGTTGTTAAATTCGTTAACATCTGGATCTATTAGAAGTTGAGGAGAACTTTCACAGAAATTTCTATCCAAATATTTCCCTCCATCCAAAACTTCTAAACTTAGAAATAACATAACATCGTTTTGTCAGATTGATGGAGACTCGATATATGAAGCTTGAGAAAGATTTAAAGATCTTTTTAAAAAATGTCCTCATCATTCATTACTATTGGTTGATAATTCAAACTTTTTATAATGGATTAGTGGGATCACTTAGATCGATTATAGATATTTGGTTGATAATTCAAACTTTTTATAATGGATTAGTGAGATCTCTTAGATCGATTATAGATGATGTGGCTGATGGTTCTTTAATGTCAAAAACTTTTGATGAGACTTATTCATTAATAGAAGAGATGATTACCAACAATTTTCAATGGTCCTCTGAAAGGGTAAATCCTAAAAGAGTAGCTAGTATCCACGATTCCGATGCAATATCTATGTTAGCTTCGCAGATTGCTGTAATATCGAAGAAATTAGATCATTATGGAATGCATTATTCTGCAACACCTACTATGATGGAAGAGAATTCATTTGGGCAATTTGTGGATGTTCAACCTTTGTATGAGACTTTTATTCAAACTATTATAACCCGGGTTGAAAGAATCATCCTAATTTTAATTGAAATAAATATTCTTCTACAAATCAACAATGGGCGAACAACCCAGCGATTAGGAGAAATGTTAATTATAGACATTCTTATCTTTCAGGATTTAACAGTAACACTCAAATTAAGGAAAATAAGCTGACTATGGAAGAGATGATATTAAACATGGGTCAACAATTGCAGAATCAAGGAAACCAATTACAAATTCAAGGAAATCAGTTACAAAATCAAGGAACTGCTATCAAGAATATTTAAAATCAATTGGGGCATATCACTACTGCTCTTAATAACCAAACATTAGGAACTTTTCCTAGTACTGTGGAACCTAATCCTAAAGATCAAGGAAAATAACAGATAAAAGCGATACAATTACGAAGTGAAAAAGGATTGAAAACAAGAGTGCAGAAAGAAAAAGAAACTGAAAAAGAGAAAGTGAATACGTAAAAAGAAAAGGATCATGAATACCCAGATTTAGAATATCCACTTACTCCAATGAAAATTACTGTGGATAAACCTCCACCACTATTTCCTCAAAGATTGAAGAAACACAAAAAGGATAAACAATTTTCCAAGTTTATAGAAATTCTTAAGAATTTAATGGTAAATATTCCCTTTGTAGAAGCTTTAGAGCAAATGCCCAATTATGTGAAGTTTATGAAATATATTTTGAACAAAAAAAGGAAGTTCACTGATAATGAGACTGTTGCACTCAGCGAAGAGTGTAGTGCAATTATTCAGTAAGCTTCCTAAAAAATTAAAAGATCCTGGTAGTTTCACTATACCGTGTGCTATCGGTGAAAATTTTATGGAAGAGCTTTATGTGATTTTGGAGCTAGCATTAATCTCATGCCTCTATCAATCTTCAAAAGATTAGGATTAGGAGAAATCTCACCTAATTCTGTAACTCTTACTTAACAAATCGTTCAATTACTTATCCTAAGGGAGTTATAGAAGATGTGTTATTAAAAGTTGATAAATTTATCTTTCCTGTGGATTTCATTGATTTAGATATGAAGGAAGATAAAGAAATACCTATCATTTTAGGGAGACCGCTTTTAGCTACTGGAAAAGCTATGATAGATGTTCAAAATAGAGAATTAACTATTAGAGTTAACGATCAAGAAGTCAATTTTAACAATATGAAATCAATGAAATAACCTGCTGTTAAAAGAGATAATGAATGTTTTTGCATGGAAATTAGTGAACATCTATTGAACGAGCATTTTAAACAACATTTTGAAGAGAAAGAACAATTTGAATACAGTGATGAAGTTATTTTGAACGAAATAGAAAATAAAGAATTAAATTATGTTTAGGAAAGATTTGAGATGCTGGATATTACAGGAAATGTTGATAAGAATATAGTTCCGTCAATTATAAAATCACATGAACTTAAGTTGAAAATATTGCCTAACCACTTGAAGTATATTTTTCTGGGAAACTTTAAAAACACCTGAACTTGAGTTGAAAATATTGCCTAACCACTTGAAGTATGTGTTTCTGGGAGACTCGTCTACATTAATTGTTATTATTCAGAATTAAATGATGTGCAAGAGCAAAGACTTTTGGATACATTAAAAAGATATAAGAAAGCTTCAGAGTTAAATGATTTGCAAGAGCAAAGACTTTTGGATACATTAAAAAGATAAAAGAAAGCATTGGTTGGACCTTAGCTGATATTAAAGGAATCAGTCCTTCGATCTGTATGCACAAAATTATACTAGATGAACAATACAAGCCAAGAGTTGATCCACAAACGAGATTAAACCCAATGATGAAAGAAGTTGTTAAGAAGAAAATTTTGAAATAGTTGGACACTGGGATTATATATCCTATTTCAGACAGTGCTTGGGTAAGTTCAATTCATTGTGTTCCTAGGAAAGGAGGAGTGACTGTTGAAACAAATAAGAATAATGAATTAATACCTATAAGACAAGTTATTGGGTGGCGTATTTGCATTGATTATAGAAAATTAAACACTGTCACTAGAAAAGATCACTTCCCTTTACCATTTTTAGACCAAATAGTAGATAGACTTGCTGGACACAAATATTTTTATTTTTAGATGGATATACTGGTTATCATCAAATTCTTATTGCTCCTGAGGATCAAGAAAAGACAACATTTACTTGTCATTTTGGAACTTTTACTTTTTGAAGAATGCCTTTTGGATTATGTAATGCACCTGCAACATTCCAGAGATGTATGATGTCTATATTTAGTAAGTTAATTGATGATGGATTGGAAGTATTTATGGACGATTTCTCTGTATTTGGAACATCATTTGATGCATACTTAAATTATCTTGAAAAAGTTTTGGAGTTATGTGAAAGAACTAATTTAGTTCTAAATTGGGAGAAGTGTCAATTTATGTTTGCAAGATGAATTGTGTTAGGACATAAAATTTCGGAAAATGATATGGAAGCAGACCCTGCAAAAATTTAAGTTATATCAAAATTAACACCTCATACTAATGTAAGAGAGGTTAGGAGTTTTCTTGGATATGTTGGTTTTTATAGGCGTTTTATTAAAGATTTTTAAAAAATTACTAAACCTCTATGCCAACTTTTAGAAAATGATAAGAAATTTGAATTTACTGAAAATTGTTTAAATGTCTTTGAGTTATTAAAAGAAAAATTAATCACAACCCTTTTTATAGTTTTACCTAACTGAGAGAAACCATTTGAACTGATGTGCGATGCTAGTGATTATGCTATTGGAGCTGTTCTTGGACAAATATATGAAAAGATTTTTAAAGTTATATATTACGCTAGTAAAACTCTTAATGATGCTCAAATTAACTATACTGTTACTGAAAAAGAGTTACTGTACATTGTGTATGCTTTAGAGAAATTTAGATCTTATTTAATTGGGACTAAATAGTGCATATTGTGTATGCTTTAGAAAAATTTAGATCTTATTTAATTAGGACTAAATGTGTTGTGCACACTGGTGCTTTAGACAAATTTAGATCTTATTTAATTGGAGCTAAATGTGTTGTGCACACTGATCACGTTATTAAATATCTAATGCAAAAGAAGGATGCCAAACCAAGGTTAATTAGATGGATACTTTTGATGAATTTAGATCGTATTTAATTGGAGCTAAATGTATTGTGCATACTGATCACTCTGCTATTAAATATCTTTAGATCTTATTTAATTGGAGCTAAATGTGTTGTGCATAATGATCACTCTGTTATTAAATATTTGATGCGGCTAAATGTGTTGTGCATACTGATCACTCTGCTATTAAATATCTGATGCAAAAGAAGGATAAGCTAAATTTGTTGTGCATACTGATCACTCTGCTATTAAATATCTGATGCAAAAGAAGGATGTTGTTGTGCCCACTGATCACTCTGCTATTAAATATCTAATGCAAAAGAAGGATGTCAAACCAATGTGTGCATAATGATCACTCTGCTATTAAATATCTGATGCAAAAGAAGGATGCTAAACCAAGGTTGGCATACTGATCAATCTGCTATTAAATATCTAATGCAAAAGAAGGATGCTAAACCAAGGTTGATATACTTTTGATGCAAAAATTTGATCTTGTGGTTATTGATAGAAAGGGAACTGATAATCAAATTTTATGTGTTGTGCATACTGATCACTCTGCTATTAAATATCTAATGCAAAAGAAGGATGCAAAACCAAGGTTGATTAGATGGATTCTCTGCTATTAAATATCTGATGCAAAAGAAGGATGCCAAACCAAGGTTAATTAGATGGATATTATTGGAAGAAGGATGCTAAACCCAGGTTGATTAGATGGATATTTTTTATGCAAGAATTTGATCTTGTTGTTATTGATAGAAAGGGAACTGATAATCAAATTGCTGATCATTTGTCGAGATTAGAAAATCACGAATTATTTGACACCAACAATGAAATTACAGACAATTTCCATGATAAACAACTTTATAATATT
This sequence comes from Phalaenopsis hybrid cultivar, assembly GCA_002079205.1. Classification (NCBI taxonomy): domain Eukaryota; kingdom Viridiplantae; phylum Streptophyta; class Magnoliopsida; order Asparagales; family Orchidaceae; genus Phalaenopsis; species Phalaenopsis hybrid cultivar. The sequence continues at coordinate 25,374 of JXCR01014053.1, read as the reverse complement.
AATGAGTGGAAAATACCATGGTACTGATATTGTTAACTATTGTAAGTGATATTTTGCCACCTATGCTGACATTGCAACAACAAAAATTGTAAGTGATATTTTGCCACCTATGCTGACATTGCAACAACAAAGAAAATTCATTCATGACACGAAAACATATTTTTGGAATGAACCTTATTTATATAAACAATGTAAGGATCTTATTATGAGAAGATGTGTACCTTATGAAGAAGCTGAACTAATCATTCAGAAATGTCATGATTATGAATTTGGAGGACATTTTGGGATTGATAAATCGTCTTATAAAATTTTACAAGCTAGATTCTATTTGCCTACTCTCTTTAGATGTTTACATATATATAAAAATTTGTGATCGATGACAACAAGTAGGCAATATATCTAGATGAAATGAAATGCCTCTGAATTTCATGTTAGAAGTTGATATCTTTGATGTTTGAGGATTATATTTTATGAGACCATTTGTTTCTTCATCTGAGAACTTATACATATTAATTGCAGTAAACTACGTTTCAAAGTGGATTGAAACACAAGCTTTACCTCGTTGTGACGCTAAAAGTGTTTCAACATTTTTAATGAAAAATATTCTCACTAGATACAAAATGCCGAGAATGATTATCACCGACGAAGGATCCCATTTTATGAATAAATACATTCAGAGATTGGCAAAAAAGTTTAATATTATTCATAGAATCTCTACTTTCTATCACCCTCAAACTAGTTCAGAGATTGGCAAAAAAAGTTAATATTATTCATAGAATCTCTACTGCCTATCATCCTCAAACTAGTGGGTTAACTGAAGTTTCTAATAGAGAGATTAAACAAATACTTGAGAAGACTGTAAACCCTAGTAGAGTAGGTTGGTCCACTAGAGTGGATACCGCATTATGGGCTTACATGACTGCTTATAAAACTCAAGTCGATTGGTCCACTAGACTGGATAACACATTATGGGCTTACAGGACTGCTTATAAAACTCTTATTGGATTGACTCCTTACAAACTGATTTTTGGAAAGACTTGTCACTTATCAGTAGAATTGGAGCATAAAACATCCTTACAGGCTGATTTTTGGAAAGACTTGTCACTTACCAGTAGAATTGGAGCATAAAGCATATTAGACGATTAAAGAATTCAATTATAATTTGAAAGATGCTGGTGAGAAGAGATTGTTACGATTGTTTAATTATAATTTGAAAGATGCTGGTGAGAAGAGATTGTTACAAATGAATGAATTGGAAGAAAACAATTATAATTTGAAAGATGCTGGTAAGAAGAGATTGTTACAATTAAATGAATTGGAAGAATCAAGAAATGAATCTTATGATAACGACAAAATTTATAAGGAGAAACTAAATTTATGGCATGATCGGAAGATTAACCAGAAGAACTTTAAACCAGGACAAGAAGTTTTGCTTTACAAGACAAGGATGAAGTTATTCCCTGGGAAATTGAAGTTTCGTTGGTTAGGACCATTTACTGCGACTCAAGTTTATACTTACAGAGCTGTTGAAATTGAAGATCAAAAGACTGGGAATAGATTTAAAGTAAATGAACACAGATTAAAGCCATATTTTGAGGGGCAAAAAAACCAAAATTTAAAGAGGTTTTAATGATCAGTCAACCTGAATAATATCTGAATAGGTCGGGCTGACAACGTTAAATTAAGCGCTTTATGGGAGACAACCCATAGTTATCTTTATTTTTATTACAATTATAGTAGTTTTATTTGAAATTATCGTTAGTTTGTGGTAGTATTGAACTCTACTACTCATATTTACCCTTGCATCATCATAAAAATTGGATCCATAAAAAAAATTGTAACGCATTCGGACCAAAGCGAAACTGTGAAATTTTTTCCTTGGGTGTCGACGGCGCCATCGACACTGCGGACGGTGGGTTTTTCCCGAGAGTCCAAAAAATTAAATACTAAAGGCTCGCCAACGGTGCCCTCGACGCCGCCGACGGCGAGACCGGTGGGATGACGATTTCTGGAGTTTGAATGGACGGTTTTTTGCGGTGTTGGATGGGGGTTACCCCTTTTAAACTCCCAAATTCAATTCCTAAGTTCATAGTTCCCCAAAAAAGAAGTGAAACTCCACCAAATTCATCCCTATGACGTCTAATTCCCCTGAAAACCATAGAATGCGAGTGTTCAACTGAAGAAAGTTCATTAGTGCGGAAACGCAACGAATCTTTAACAAGGTACTGACGAAGAAAATATTAACCAAGGAAGGAGGATTCGTAAATTGAGGATTGAATAATCCCTCGACGACAATTGAAGAGATGATAGTGAGGCGAAGATGGGAAGTGTAGTGCTACACTACCGCCGCCGTGGTTGTTCTTGTGGTGAAAGAATTTTATGCTAATTTGCATGAAATCAATTAGAGAGTCGTCTATGTGCGAGGTAGATGGATAAATTTTACTCCTACACGGATCAATGAATTATATATGGTTGAGAAAGTTCCTGTCTGCAATTAATCAAACTTCATCCCAACAAGAAAACAGATGAATGAAATTTACCAATATTTAACGGACGAAAGTGAAGAGTGAGAAATGAGAGAAAACGTGTATGTTAGTTTTTCTACTTACATTTCAATTCTCACATTTCGAGATCGATACCTAAATTTCGACTCTCTCCTTGAAATTGATACCTACATTTCAAATCTGTCATCTTCGAATTAATACTTACATTTAAATTCTCACATTTTGAGGTCGATACCTAAATTTTGACTCTCTTTTCAAATTGATACTCACATTTCAATTCTCACATTTTCAGGTCGATACCTAAATTTCGACTCTCTCCCTTGAATTGATACCTACATTTCAATTCTCTCACCTTCGAATTGATACTTACATTTCGAGGTCGATATCGAAATTTCGACTCTCTCCTTGGAATTAATACCTACATTTCAATTCTCTCATCTTTAAATTGATACTTACATTTCAATTCTTACATTTCGATGTCGATACCTAAATTTTGACTCTCTCCTTAGAATTGATACCTACATTTCAATTCTCTCATANCAAAGTCCACTCTCCAATCCCCAGCGAGAGTCCCTACTTCTTGACTTGATCAAACACTCACCTACTAATTCCCCAGTGGAAACAAATTACACACACAACTCTACGTGTACTTCCGGGTCCGTTGACTTAGGAGTTTGTATTGTTTTTTTTTAACTCGTCGGTCAACGCCAATACGCGCGGTGTGCTTGCCAGCACGTATTGGGGGTCCATTTGTTGACCTCACTTTTGGTTGAGGTTTAGTTTTTTCTCTTTAGTAGCCAAGGGTCTAGACATAGGGTTTTTATTCCTATTGACTATTCCTACCACTAGAAATTCCAAACTCTTCTCTACTCAACTCGAAGTTCCACATATTAGTCCTAACCTCTAGCACTTAGTAGGTAGGGTCACTATAGGGGAAACTCAAGATGAGTCAACCTTAGGACAGCTGGACCTTAGGGTTGACCCTGGGTGTTGGTCTAGAGCTTAAATACTCACTACACTTATCTGCACCTACATTCACTCACAACCCTAAACTCAAATTTCTAGCCTAGATCCCTTGATCTTTTTGGATACTCATATAGATGGTCCCCTAAAGCAACCAGCTCTAGGGCTATGGTTTGGCTAAGACCACTATGTAGAGGATCTAAAATGGGGTTTCTATTGGTCCATGACTTGTTGGTGATGGTTGGTACCTCAAAACCCATCTTGGCCTTTTACCTCAAAACCCATCTTGGGGAGAAATTAGAGATAAGTTATTTACTTGTTGTAGTTTTTATGACTTTGATTTTATATATGAATTTTGAGTTTTGTTGTGTTTTCCCCATGAGATCTGAGTAGTTTTCTCTATCTTTCTCCTTGTCTCGAGATTTGTGAAATGGTGATTTGAATTGGTGAATTGCGATGATCTTTTCTCTTCGATTTTCATTTACTTTCAATCTTGCCAATTGATTTGTTAAAATATGTTGAGTTTTACAAACAAAGTGAAGATTACATCCAAGATTCACGGAGGTCAAAGCCCTAGGAAGTTGGGTGCAAATAAATAGGGAAATAATATTATCGGGCGTAGAATTAGAGATTTTAGAGTGACAGACTAAAATCTTCAATTCGGTCCTATCGTTTGGGTGCTGAAGTGTAGATGTTAGCCCTTGGGTGAGGGAACTTGGGAGCTTCAAAGTGAGAGCCGATATCCTCCCAACCTAGCCGCAGATTCAGTAAACAAGCGTAAGATTAGTCAATGTTCTTTATGTCTGGACTAAAAGGTAAATAATAGGTATGCTCCTATTTGGCACAATATAATTTGAACTGATTAACTTTATACATTTCACTATACTTGACAAGGAGAAGGATGTTTTCTTATATATTGAATATCACAATTAAACCCTACTTTATATCATTAGTTATTTATTAGTTAGTAAACCCTACTTTATATCATTAGTTATTTATTAGTTATTAAAATTATCCTAAACCCTCTATAATCTCCTTGACAAGGAAATTGAACTGATTCACTTTATCAATTCACTATAATTTCTTGACAAAGAGAATGATGTTTTCAGTGTATTATTGAATATCACATTTAAACCTTCATTAATATCATTAGTTATTTAATAGTTATTAAAATTACGTAATTATTTCAATTGTCTATTAGTGACAGATAAGTAAATTGAACTTCGTTGTTGTGATTAAAGTGTTGATTTTCTAAAATCTTAGTTAGTAGTTCTAAACTTACTCCATGTGGGATCGATATCTAGGACTCCATTATAGCCCCTATATTACTTGAGCGATATGTATACTTGCGTTGATAAGTGTGACTTTACAAATATTGAAACTTATATTACTTGAGCGATACGTATACTTGCGTTGATAAGTGTAACTTTACAATTATTGAATATTTTATACATCCATCTTTATCGAATCCATTACTTGAGCGATACATATACTTGCGTTGATAAGTGTGACTTTACAATTATTGAATATTTAATCTACTTGAGCGATACGTATACTTGCGTTGATAAGTGTGACTTTACAATTATTGAATATTTATTTCGTTCATATTTATCAAATCTATAACTGTTATTAAGAATTTGGTACAGTTGCTTAGGAAGTAAATCTTTTAGCTGCAATATTAAATACTTATATTTTTAAGCATATATAAAGTCGCGGTCATTTGCCTTCTAAAAAATTACACCATCGAGGAAAATATGCAAGGTCATTCAACCAAAGAAATCAATACCTAGATGTGTGAGAATTCATGATATCATAAATAAGATCAGAGTATTAGACAAGTTAGAAGATGGGAACTAAGAATCATATAGAATAAAGTGCTACACTATGGGAGCCACCTTTTGAACCTAAAATGGGATAAAGTGCTACATGGTGGGAGCAGCCTTTTGTATTTATAGTGGTCACCTCCAAAATTTATCTACCTAGTGGATGATGCTAGATATGGATAACTAACGAGGACACCGGGTACTCAAGTGAGGGAGATTATTAAATCCCTAAAGTGGAATGAAGTTGAACTCTCAAACATTTACGCACATTTTAGTGTAAAGGTGGAATTTTGATAGAAACTCCAATGTTTTTTTATGTTCATCCGTGAGTACATCTAGGATGGATGACTTCTGGGAAGTTAGACTAACGTGGCAAAAGTGTGAGGCTATTAGGCCAAAGTGGATAATACCATGATGGGCGAGAGTTTGGGCTGTCACACTAACAAAATTAACCATAACTTTTTTTTGAAAATATAGGCACATAATTTCTTAAAATTTAAAATATTTTGAGGAAAATAACTCACAAAATCTTTTGTATTTATTAGAGTAAGGATATCACTAATTAGTAATATGAAGATTCAATATCTATTACTTAAATTTTAACGAATATTAAGAGATTGGCCTATCATTGAGTGAAAACTATCCATAGCAAAATCTTGCACACAATTGCATAAATATTTTAGGTATTCATAATTTTAGAGAACTTTTACATTTGAAAGTTTTAAAACTTATCTTTTATAACATTTATCTCCACTAAATATTTGAATTAAACTTAAGTCTATAAAAATTGATAGTTAAGTAATTCAAATTAGCAAGTGATTCGTATGAAAATGATAACTTATTTTATCATTTTATTGCTTGAAATGGCACATGAACTTGCGTACACCATATTTTTTAATCATGGAGTTCTATAGCTTACAGAGAAATTGTTACATCTAGTTTTCATATTAATATGTAGGACATGAAGCCAGTTGAAGATGAACAAAGATTTATATATTTTTATTATTTTATTTTATTTTTTGTATCAATCAAGTCATATTTATCTTTAATGAGCTATCACTTTGATATATTTGTAAGAAAATTAATAAATATCAATACGACCCACTTATATGTAAAAGAACTTGAGAATAAGAATAAAAATCATAAGAATTGTTTATGTAATACTTTTTAGTTATTTGTGACAATATAGTTTATTTCTCAAATTTGAGATGGATAATTAGTTGTATAATAACTATAAATATGTACATTTCTTTTTATAATTTGAGAAAAGAAATAAGATTTGATATTTTTACTCAATGATTTGTTTTTTTTTCCATGATAGTAGAGATAAATAAAGTTATGAAAGTCCTTGAAGTTGAAGCCTAAAAATTCATAACGAAATTTCAAATCACAAATACCTCAAACCTAGAAATCAAAACTTAGCATCCCCAGACATAATAACTTCACACAATGTATGTAAATCCCGTAAAGACCCAACAATCCATTTCATTACTTCACCCAATCCATTCTATCCTTCCAATTGTTATTCAAAAAATATAACTGAAATTCAACCCAAGCATAATTGATCCTCTTGATATTCAACCAGATCCACCTCTAATTCGCCATCTTGATTTAGCATCCTTGCTACAATAAAGCTCTACTCACCAAATCCTCCAACTACGCACCCAAATCTATTGTTGTACCTCTAAAAAATATTTGACTACCCACTAAATGACATATCTTCGAGCAAAAAAAAAAAAAACTTAGTTTCCCCTCAAATATTCATTATTGACTGCCACATCTCTTTATTGATTGACTAGTTATCTAAATTTATATAAAAAAAAAGATAAATTAAAAAAGAATAAATGAACCCATTGAATCATGATATGATACCCAATCTTTTTTTTTGTTTTTCTTCATGTGATTAGTACTTTTAAACCATTCTTTTTATTTAGAAAAATAAATTATAATGTTCAATACAATTGTTAAAAATGATTATTGTTGAATGGGGAAAATTGTCCCATGTCTTAGATATAATTGCTCCACTTGTTCTGTCAATGAATAATACAGTAAATGTTATTCAAATAACTAGAGGGTGAAATGCTAGCTCACCATGTTTGTTAACATCTTCATATACCTAATGTCCATAAATTATAGTACTTTTTTCAAAGATTTTTATCATGATAGTGATGAGATGCATGTTTATTCCTTACATTAGAAATCTTTTTCTGCCAAAGAAGATATTAAATCTCTCTCATGATATTATGAATAATTAATACAAATAGAACTTTTTGGAGCTTGAAAATCTTGATAAAGTGGTCATAAAGGATTTTAATGATGTTATATTATATTGACAATCTATTGAGTCAACCTGAGTATGTACATTTCTTATTGGATTATAAAAAATGTCAGTTATCTCTAATAAGAAATTTTACAATATGAATCACTCTTAAGTTTGAAAGATTTATATTCATTAGTTCATCAAAATAAATATGTGGTATCAATTTGATTAAGCATATCAACTTCCTGCATTGACATAATTTGACATCTTATAAGTTCAGGCAAAGCGAGCAATCCAAGTAATTCTAATACTTCATACAACTTTCCATATAAATGCACTCACTTTGATCAAACATGTCACTCAAAAAACCTTTGTTTTGAACTTATCAAACATCTATATTTGTGGTACCTAATATGACATCAAAATTTCAAGCAATCATCTATTGTTATAGTTGCTCAATCAAAGGAAGTTTATGTCTAACCTAAGAACCTAATATCAATATTAGTCACCACTATAAAATCAAAGGCATTGTTTTAACCATTTCTACACCTATTTTGAATAGTGCATTGATATTTTATATGATGCTACTAATTCTATAACATTTGAGGTTAAAGTCTCAAATCTTAATCCAACCGAAAATCATCTCTCTGCTATCAATGATAATACTATCCAAATTAATGAGGAAGGGTTCTCACATCATAATGATACTTTAAATGTTGATTCTATATTAGTTATGCCATACTTGTATCATAATGTTTTATTAGTCTCATAAATTGCTACTATTTTATCTTGTGTTATTACATTTTGACTAGATTATTGTGTTTAAGAACACAAATTAGTTATGGTGTTGGGATAGAGAAGCCATATTTCTTAAACTTAAATTTAAAGTACCTTCTAATTGATTATGAGAAGCTTTTGGTAACATAACCTACTTCATCAAAGAAGATAGTTGGGAATTTATTTCCATATTGATGTTTCAGACATGCCTCATTTGGTTTTCAAGATAGTTTGCTTCTTAATTGGTTTATAATTTTTTAAATTTTCCATATCAAATGTTATGAACTTGTACAAGGTTATTGTGCTTCATTTTCCTTAAAATTGAATAAAAACTCTATTTTCTATGGTAATTTACTTTCATGTTTGGTACCAGCCAAGCCTCATATTGAGAGAGTAACTTTGGTTTAAATAACTTGATTAAATTTGATAAAATCTAAATCAAAAGTTAACTTACTACTCAAAATTTCTATAATGTTATTGACATACATTACACTGCTTGAATATAAGTATTAAATAGTGATAATGATGGTAATACTGTTTCTCTAGCTTAATTCATAAAACCAATTGTCTTGATACACCTCAATGAATGGTGTGGATGAATGCTAAAATAGACACTTATTACTAGATAAAAAAATAATATAAAAAATAAACAAAAGGTTGTGTATGTTGAATGAATTTTTATATGAATTAAAATAATCCCTAAATATTTGATTTGAAAGATTAATCAAATTCATAATAATTTTTGTCTATAAATAAAGTAGTTTTGATCATAGATGATAACTATACTTCGAATACTTGGTTAAAGCATTTATTATCTAAGTGAAACATTCATTTGGACCATAAATTTATTAAAGCAGAAGTTTAATATAAATGAAAGTAAAAAAAAAAAAACTCTTATTTAATGAAATGAATTTTTTATGAATATCAAATTTAGCAATTAGTGTTGTAATGTTTGTTAAGTTCATTTNTTCATTATATATATATATATATATATATATAATGCATGCTAGAGAATTCACGATAAAGTAATAATTTATCGTCTTAGAAATGACACAAGAATCCAACACAAACTCAGCAAAATGATGGTTCGTGGAGGCCTGTGTTGCAGATCACGCGTGCGGAACGGTGGAAGTAGCAAAGAGATGTGGCGTTGGATTCTTGTGTCATGCTAAGACGATAAATTATTACTTTACCGTGAATTCTCTAGCATGCGTTATATATATATATATATACAATGCTTGAATATAAGTATTACACAGTGATAATGATGGTAATACTGTTTCTCTAGCTTTTGCCTTGATACACCTCAATGAATGGTGTGGATGAATACTAAAATAGACATTTATTACTAGATAAAAAATAATANGATACACCTCAATGAATGGTGTGGATGAATACTAAAATAGACATTTATTACTAGATAAAAAATAATAAAAAAGTTAAATAAAAGGTTGTGTATGTTGAATGAATTTTTATATGAATTAAAATAATCCCTAAATATTTGATTTGGACGATTAAGCAAATTCATAATAATTTTTGTCTATAAATAAAGTAGTTTTGGTCATAGATGATAACTATACTTCAAATACTTGGTTAAAGCATTTATTATCTAAGTGAAACATTCATTTGGACCATAAATTTATTAAAGCAGAAGTTTAATATAAATGAAAGTAAAAAAAAAAAAACTCTTATTTAATGAAATGATTTTTTTATGAATATCAAATTTAGCAATTAGTGTTGTAATGTTTGTTAGTTCTTTTTTTTTTTGTTTTTAACATTTACTATAAACTTCACGATTCATATCACCATTGTTCTTAATGAAAAGATATTGATGATACAAATCTTGCTGTAGAGATTTGAAGCAATTAGTTGTTTTCTCCACAGACACATGTTATTGAGATAAGTTTTCTCTATTTATAGTTTTGGATCATCCCTAGACATTTGTTGGGCAATGATTTGTCCATGAAATCATTCTAGGAAGAAAAGAATTGAAACAAGGAAGATTTTGAGGGAAGAAAGTAAGGAGAGANTATAGTTTTGGATCATCCCTAGACATTTGTTGGGCAATGATTTGTCCATGAAATCATTCTAGGAAGAAAAGATTTGAAACAAGGAAGATTTTGAGGCAAGAAAGTAAGGAGAGGAAAAAAAGAAGTAATAATTTTTGTAACATTTGGGGAATCCACTTATAAGTTAGAGCAAACTTCTCTCAAGAGCAAGTGTCTCTAGAGAAAGTATCTAGTTGGTTCAAATTCTTATGACAAGTCTTGTATCACCAACTTCTTATTATCAGTAACAACAGTGATTTGTCCTTGAAGTCACATTTGAAGAAAAAGATTGGAATTAAGGATGATTTTAAGCCAAAAATGTAAGGAAAGAAGAAAAAATGAAAAAAAATAAACTTCTTAACATCCATTGAATATCTTTTGATCGTAGTTGNCTTGAAGTCACATTTGAAGAAAAAGATTGGAATTAAGGATGATTTTAAGCCAAAAATGTAAGGAAAGAAGAATAAATGAAAAAAAATAAACTTCTTAATATCCATTGAATATCTTTTGATCGTAGTTAGGTCGGGCAAAACTTGTGGTCATCAAACACCATATGTAAAAGCTCCCAAAGAGATTGCAATGGCTGGAGCGATGCCAGCCACATCCTAGTAAGTGCAGGGAAGAAGATAAAATTGTGGGCAGTTCAATCCCAAACAATATGGTCTTGACACCAAAGCTCTTCACAAAAGTGAGGCATAAATATCCAAAACATACCATTTTTCAGTAAAACATAACAACAAAAAACATAAAAAATAAAAAAATAAGCCAGCCACAACTCCACTCCTCTTCTCACCTACCCAAGCTTCACTCCCTCTATAAAACCCAGCAGCAATAACAAGCTTTCTCAAACAGCAAATGCCAAAATCTCCTCTCATTTCCTTCACTTCCTACATCTGCTCCATCAAAGAAACCATGATTTCCTCTCCTTTGGTTTCTGGAGCGCTCTGTCATGAAAAAACTTGTGTTATTTGTCTTTGCCAGATCCGAAGAGGACAAAAGACTGATTGTCTGAAATGCAAGCATGTGTTTCACAAGCAATGCTTTCATGAAAGATAATGTGTCAAGATATAATATAAGAAGGATTTGATCTGAGTATCCTGAAAATTACATTCATGAAGCTATTACTGTTATGTATATCCACTCTTTGGCCCATTTTCATGATGAGATTTTTACTCATGAATTATCCAAAGTATTAAATATAATGAATTGATCGTCCAAATTTTAAATTTTATGGTTTACTTTTTAAAAGGGAAATAAAATTTTGAGTGATTGAAATATAAATTTTAAGTTTAGATGTTCCAAACGTTATATTTAGGAGAAATTATTTCATACGAACACTGAGATGCATGCGGCGTCCGATTTCTACCGTGGATCACCGCGATCAATTTTTTTTTAAGTGGGGTCCATTGAAGACGGTGGAGATCGACATCGCATGTTTCCTGCATACGGTGTCCGTATAGAATAATTTTTCTATATTTAAATATTACTTTTTTATATTTGGACAACTAATATCTTTCATATCTAACAAAAATTATAATGTTAATTTTTTTTAAATGAAATACATATTTTATCTAATTAAATTTTCTGTGTTAGATATGTAAACGAAACGGCAGACCATCTCTCCCCCCCCAGAATTTTCCAAAATCATTCTCTCAAATTGTCTATTTTATGCCTAAATGTGTAATATCATCCAATTCTGAAAAGCTATTTTATTACTTTTCCTGAATTTATTATTATTTAGGTTTTTTAGTGCATGATAGTCTTGGTACAAAACAGGTTTTTTATTTTTTGGGTAATTTAATATATTTTCTTTGGATGATAAAATAGTTCATAATGAGCTTTAAATAAAAGTAAACATTACATATATATACCACTTGCTTCTTATCTATTTAGTATTTACAAATCTAATATCTAAATTTTAAATTTTTACATTATATTTCACATGATCTATGTATGAAAAGATTTATTTTAGTTTTTTAAAACTAAACTGGCCATATTTCTTTTTATGTAATAGGAAAGATTTGGATGGTATTAATGTGAAAAAAAAAAAGTTTAGGTGTTAAATATATAAATATTGTCTAATAAAAAAGGTTTTTCTTACAATGGAATTGATATAATTATGGAGGCTGACATGAGTCTAAAATTAATTCAAATATTTGTGTTCTCTTTTAGTCTCCATTTATATATTTGTTGAGAAATTAGGGCGAAGAAAAACTAGGAATCGACACAAATCCAGAAGAACACACAGAGATTTACGAGGTTCAGTAAAGATGTCTGCATCCTTGGGAGCAGAGCAGCGACTTCCTTTTCAATATTAAAAAAAGAATACATAATACAATATTCAGCTCACCTAGGGTTACATACATGATATATATATCACTATATAGTACAATATGTAATTACTTAAAGTAATTGTACCAAACCGCGGGATGTTGCCCCCGCACCCCCAACCCGCATAATGAAACTCCCCCGATTGGACAGATCCTTCCGCTCCACTCCACTCGTGGGCTCTACTCCGCTCCAGCATCTGTCTCCTTTATGGTATATGAGTCATACCTAACAATATCCTTAAAATTACTTTTGAACTATCATAAAACATTATATAGAAAAGATCAAGATATTGTTTATGTTATAACTTTGATTCAAATATACAAATAAAATTATAAGATATGAGAGATGATAAATGAGAATATTGTATTCATAGATATCTTTATTTTATGATCACAAAGAATAATTTTTCTTTGGGACTTTGGCATTAGTCGTTTGGAATCTTTTTGACAGCATAGAAGTTTGAGATGCCTCTTGCTCCGAGATTCCCAATTACATTGATTTCATTAGTACATTTTCATACATGACATCCAACTTTCATGTATTTATGGCATCCAAATTTTTCATATCACATGTAATTTCCTCATTTTATTGTTGAGTAGATCTCCCTCCCTCCCTCCCTCCCTCTCTCTCTCCCTCTCCTCTTCTATGCTTTATTCTTGAGAAGGCTAACTATTGGTACAAGGATTTACTCAAAAAATTAATTAAGTTGAATAATAAATTAGATTACGCATTAGAAATTAACCAAAATAAGATAAATTATAATTTAATATTTTTTATAAAAAATATTTCCTTAAAGATATTATTTTATGAATTATTATATAATATTCAGTGTTAAATTAATAAAACCATCCTTCCAAAAAATCGTATTAATTAAATTTAGGGCCCGTTTAAGGCAACTTATAAGTGAGGGCAGCGTTTTGAAAACGCCGCCGCCTTGTTTAGTTCACACTTATTCACAGCTTCNTTTCCTTAAAGATATTATTTTATGAATTATTATATAATATTCAGTGTTAAATTAATAAAACCATCCTTCCAAGAAATCGTAAGAATTAAATTTAGGGCTCGTTTAAGGCAACTTATAAGTGCGGGCAGTGTTTTAAAAACGCCGCCGCCTTGTTTAGTTCGCACTTATTCACAACTTATCGGAAACGACATTTTGGGATTTGTAAAAGACGCGGCCCGCAGGATGACTCTTGTGGACCGCATTTTCGTTCGGATTATTACTCCCGTGACCCTGCCTTCATACTCTTCTGCGCTCGTTCGCATCTAGCATTTCTCCTTCGCATTTCACATGCCCTAAGCGCTCCTCCTCTTACGATCTGGTGTGTTTTCCCTCTTCATTCTTCGACATCTTCACTCCTTCGACATTTATACTCCTTCCACATTTCCTCTCAGCTGGTATAACTCTTGCTTCGCATGTCTCGTCATCCTTCTTCATCCTTTGCAGCCNGCGGCCCGCAGGATGACTCTTGTGGACCGCATTTTCGTTCGGATTATTACTCCCGTGACCCTGCCTTCATACACATCTGCGCTCGTTCGCATCTAGCATTTCTCCTTCGCATTTCGCATGCCCTAAGCGCTCCTCCTCTTACGATCCAGTGTGTTTTCCCTCTTCATTCTTCGACATCTTCACTCCTTCGACATTTATTCTCCTTCCACATTTCCTCTCAGCTGGTATAACTCTTGCTTCGCATGTCTTGTCTTCCTTCTTCATCCTTTGCAGCGGTTCGGAAAATGCGGTTGGATCTCTTTTTTTTTCTGTGGATCTACAAAATAGCAGATGAATATTATCTCATGTATGCGTTGAGATGAAATTTTTTTGGATGTGCAAAGAGGCAGTCCTTTGTAAAATGTCGATGATGAATTTTTTTCTTTAAATTGAACCACAAATCTAAGCTCTTTTCTTGATAGAAGATCTGGAATTTATCTCATGTTTGCGTTGTGAAAGAGTTGAATGCAAAAACTTGATATTAAGTTGGAATTTGTCCTCTTTGTGTAGAAATACCCTTTGTAATTTGCTGATTTTATATTATGTGGAGGAATACTCTTTGAAATTTAAGGATGTTTGTAATTATCTTCACAAAGATTTTTCTCCTATGTTTTTGGAGTAAAATGCTTTGGTTTAAGTACTATTGCCTTTAATATGCAACATTCAATTACAAGCTTTTTATAAATGGCTTAAGTATTGTGAATGAACNTGCGTTGAGATGAAATTTTTTTGGATGTGCAAAGAGGCAGTCCTTTGTAAAATGTCGATGATGAATTTTTTTTTTTTAAATTGAACCACAAATCTAAGCACTTTTCCTGATAGAAGATCTGGAATTTATCTCATGTTTGCGTTGTGAAAGAGTTGAATGCAAAAACTTGATATTAAGTTGGAATTTGTCCTCTTTGTGTAGAAATACCCTTTGTAATTTGCTGATTTTATATTATGTGGAGGAATACTCTTTGAAATTTAAGGATGTTTGTAATTATCATCACAAAGATTTTTCTCCTATGTTTTTGGAGTAAAATGCTTTGGTTTAAGGGCTATTGCCTTTAATATGCAACATTCAGTTACAATCTTTTTATAAATGGCTTAAGTATTGTGAATGAATTTGTTGGTAGATGTATTAATTTGCATTTTGCATGTATTTTCGTTAAGAGTCGCAATGAAAGTATACACATCTTTTCTTTGAATGTATTTTTGCTTTTTATTTTATGCAAAATGTTCTTTTTTTTCACATTGGCTACAGTTTTTATCAATATTTAGCACATGTTGAACCCCTTAGATGTAAAATTATTGCTAGTGGTTCAAGTTGTGGCCATCAGATTTGACTCTAGAAAATTACAAGAATTTTCAAGAATGATTGTATTAATGATGATATTATTCTAGTATTTTATTAGTTTTTTATCTCTTGAAAGCTTTATATACATACCACGCGATCCATATGAATTTACATATCTAAAACCTAAACTTCAATTTATACATATTTGCCACTTACCTATGCTTCAAAAGGTGTGTTTCACCTTATAAATGTTCTTATACACATATTCTTGGTGATATCAAAGAATTAGGTAATAAAAAAGTAAGAAACAAAGTTTTGTGCATGTCTCATACCAATGTAAACACAAAGGAATTGGGTGGTTCTTATGTCAAATTCTTCTTTTTTGGTTTATTTAAAGTATTTCCTGATTGAAATAAGGAGTCAAAATGAAATTATGATATCTCCAAATAAACATATATCCATCATTAAGAAGGCTTTTGAAGAGTAAAATGATGTTTTGTTTTCCTAGGAATTCCAAAGATTGGTTATGCTTAGTACGGCTTTGATGAGAGGAATTCTTGTTTTTTTTTTCCTATGAACGGAGAACATATTTTTTAAATGCTTCAACAATATTATTTGTGTGAATGCTGGTCAAAATTTGGTTGTTCATTAGGAAAGTGACATTTTCTTATTAGTCCTATAAATTTTGGAGGTTTTACCAATCCTCTTTTACATACCTTATCCCTAAAAATATCAAATTGCATTACAGTTTTGTATCTTAGAAATATTCTTAATTTGCATTCACATGTCTGCCACATAAATTACCTCTCTGTTAGAACATTTCTTGCTATGAAAAAAAATATTCTGTGTTTATCCATTAATCTGACAGAACTCTATGAATAAAACTAAAGAGATCGGATCATCGACCATGTGAGATAGATAGGTCACTATTATATTTTGTGATCTATGACTGAGGGAGGTCGAGGTGGGAAATAGACTCACCACGTATTTTAGTAAAGAAGGGTGACAAAATTTTATGATTAAATTCAAGGAAGTGACTTGAAGGGATTACAATCGGATGAAACTGAAGAACAAGTGGGATCAATTAAAAAAAGATTGAAGAATATGTAAATAACTCAAAAAGGGATCAACGAGATTGAGTTGGGATCCAGTAAAACGGACAATTGATGCACCAGAGGATTAGTGGGCTGAGAAATTACAAGTAAATAAATATCTGACATTACTTCATCTTGCATCAAATTTCACATTAAAATGATTTCACTAATAAAATTTTCAATCTATTTCAGGTAGAGTCGTCAGCCAAAAAATTTATATACTTCTTTTGAGGTTCAATTGAAGTATTTGATTTATATGTGGTTGTGCACTTGGGTTAATGAAGTCAATTACAAATTATGATGCACATTTGTTTATCTATGCATATTTGCTTAAAGATTATATGAAGTCAATTACCTTATATGTTTTACAGTTCCAATGAAAAGCATCTTTCCATCTAGTGAAATGTTAACTGGTTTTTATGGGGCAGTTGTGAATATTTCTTATAATGTGGCAGCTTGGATGACCCATGTCTTTAAGAGCAACCACAACATTAGAATTGTGTGGTAATGTCTGTAAGGCTAGTATTTCCTGCACTTGAGATGGAGGATCTATGAAAACACTTTTTTATTTGTTTGCTCTTTAGTTGGGCAAGCATTTGAGATGAGGGTTTGGGGATTGGATTGTATTACAGGGAGCTATCATACCTTCTTCCGAAGGCTCTTCNTGATGCATATTTGTTTATCTATGCATATTTGCTTAAAGATTATATGAAGTCAATTACCTTATATGTTTTACAATTCCAATGAAAAGCATCTTTCCATCTAGTGAAATGTCAACTGGTTTTTATGAGGAAGTTGTGAATATTTCTTATAATGTGGCAGCTTGGATGACCCATGTCTTTAAGAGCAACCACAACATTAGAATTGTGTGGTAATGTCTGTAAGGCTAGTATTTCCTGCACTTGAGATGGAGGATCTATGAAAACACTTTTTTATTTGTTTGCTCTTTAGTTGGGCAAGCATTTGAGATGGGGGTTTGGGGATTGGATTGTATTACAGGGAGCTATCATACCTTCTTCCGAAGGCTCTTTTGTTATGCATATTTATGAAATGAGTAAATTTTTCTTCTATGAATTCATGAATTTTTACATTTATCACCCCTATATGATTGCATTAAGAAAATTGGTAAATTTGTAAATAATAATTTTTGGGTGCTCTGTATGTGTCGAATGAATCTGAATGGGGTTAATTGGTTTTAGAATATTTAAGGGGTAGATATTGNTACATTTATCACCCCTATATGATTGCATTAAGAAAATTGGTAAATTTGTAAATAATAATTTTTGGGTGCTCTATATGTGTCGAATGAATCTGAAGGGGGTTAATTGGTTCTAGAATATCTAAGGGGTAGATATTTTTTTTTTTGTTCAGAACATTATAACTTCTTCGTGCCAGATTGCTCGTTTAACTAAATAAATTTGTAAATCAGCTTTTTAAAGAACACACAAACCAAGTAGCTAAACAACTTATCCAAAACAAGGGTAGAATGGTCATGTTTTCCGTTCATTTTTATTTTTTTATTTTAAAAGGAGTTGTCATCTTGTCGATTNTTCAGAACATTATAACTTCTTCGTGCCAGATTGCTCGTTTAACTAAATAAATTTGTAAATCAGCTTTTTAAAAAACACACAAACCAAGTAGCTAAACAACTTATCCAAAACAATGGTAGAATGGTCATGTTTTCCGTTCATTTTTATTTTTTTATCGATCGTCGTATACTTTTCCCATTCGAATAAATCTCCCTCCCAAATTATATTAGTGATTCGAAGATGAGAGAAACCAAATAAGAAGGGACTTATGACAAAGAGACAAACAAGAGAAAAAGTAAAACATAGAGAGTCTACGTACGATAAACCTCGCAATGATAGGTCAAGAATGTCTGCCCAAACAAGATCGGGCTAAGACACCTTAAACCAATATCGGCGAAAGAAATATCTACGTAAATTACCCATAACCAGATAGTCAGGTGTATGTACCTATTCTGGGGTCAAAAGCACTCTCAAAGGAACATGTTTATACTAATTAATTACATTTTAGGAGATACCCAAAAATACTCTCGATAAAAGGAGTTTCGCTTCATATTATCATAAACATGTGGTATAGGCAATAAAAGGAACGTTATTCTGTGTGCCAACAATTCTGATACTTCAAAGCTCACGCTAAGCCATCGAGCAGAACGTGAGTCTCTCACATCCCAAATGGGTAGCGGCTAATTGGCACACGAAGGCCACGGAATAACCTAAATCATCTTGGCGGGGATATCTCAACACATCAAAGCATGTCCGGGCCATAAAGACAGATGACAAATCGTTGCATCTCAAAATGGCGACAGCTCATCGACATCAGACAGTCAAAATGATATCGACGAAGTCAAGAAGCGACAAGGCTCAAAGGGGCTCAAGAAAAAGAAATGTAGTGTGATCCTATAAGGTAGAGGTAGTTGGGTCGGAGTACCACAAACCTGTCATACACAACTACTGATACCTAATTCTACCTGGCCTTAAAGGTAGTCGACTCAGCACGTCCTGAGATCACTGGTCAACAATCCGTGAATTGTGTCATCCACGGGAACCTCGGTAGCCCTAAGGTCAAAGGAATGAAACTCTATCCTAAGACTATAAGTTTGAGCTCCAAGAGGTGAAACTTATACATGTCGAAGTGGCAAGAATGTCTCAGGAAAGAAAGTGAAATGGAGGTTCAGCTACAAAACTGGAAACACTCCAAACAAAAGGACTTGCACTTCGTCTGGGTCGGGGAGCCTTCTAACACCTATGCGCACTAGAAAACCACCTATATAAAAGTATGTTGAGTCAATCAGATTGGAGAAGTACGGGGATTTCTCGAGACATGCAAATATGAATGCAGTTATCTAAAGTGATTCTTAAGTATTGTGGAGAAGTTAGCCTCTTAGGCATTTCAATCACCTAATAGTTGAACTAAGCACGATAAAGATAATGTTTGAAGTGAATTAACATGAAAAGTATGAAGGAAAGAAGAAAAGAAAAGCAATAAAAAAATGTGAAGCCAGAAGGCCTAAAATGATTACAGGGACGGGGATGGCGTATAGAAAAGAAGTGTTGAAGGAGAGCTTCAATCCTTACTCCTTAGAGCCTTCGTCTGCCAAGGGTTCTGCCAATCGAGCGTTCAGGATCTTCGAGTTGCCCTCTACCTTTGAGCCTTGGACCGCGACTGGGATTGGCTGGGAGAAGAATGGCGATAGAAACTTAGGGCACGAAGGAATTAAACACCGCTTCACGTGTATAAGAGGCGAATCGGTTCTTCGATTTACCAGTCGAACCTGGTTCAATCGGTTTTATGCTATGCGAAGGCAAATCAAGGCATTTGGGGTAACCAGACCGGGCTGGCTTACAGTTTGCGGTCGAACCGACCTATCCGATCCAATTTTTACAACCTTGTGCAAAACTGTATGTTATAATAAACCTTTCAATGAGAATAAAATATAATAGTTTAATTCGATTTCTCATCCAGATCATAAATTGCTAGTTTAGTCTAAAAAAAAAAGAAAATCTTATCAGCTAAAGCCATTAGAAAATAAATAATATTCATAATATTTGCATTGCATCAACTATTGGCATTCACAAATAGGTTCTAGACTGAAGCGAAGCAGTTCAAATTTTGAAAACCATGCCAAAAAGGTAAATAGATAATATCCTCAAGTACAAAAATAGATTGGGGGCATTTACATACATGTCACCCAATTCCTATGTATTTACATATCTCAAACCTAAACTTTTGTTTTAACATTTGTACCACAAAAATCTTTCATTTCACATAAATAAACAAATACCATCATTGTAATTCTTACAAAATGAAATTCACCTTTTCATGCAATGGCAAAGTGGAATGTATTAAAAAAATTCAAGTTTTGATATTAGAACTGTGAAAACATAAGAATCGTATGTAAATCTTCCATATAAATTTTATTATAAACAGACTGTTAAATGAATTGATTGTTGGGTGATATAAAATATTGGCAAATACAGATGTTAAAATGAAAGTACTACAAAAATAATGAAAACAATTCAGGCTAAACAAATCATATTCAATTAATAATATACTGCCAAGATGTGTTGAAAAAGAAGGCCATGATTCCATAAAGAGCTAAAATTATCATGAGTACTGCACATTAATTACGTGAAAAGATTTACAATAAGAGGTTTCTGTGTCAACAAACGGCAACAAAAACAAAGTTAGAAAAAAAGAAGAACAACAAAAGCAAAAGCTTAGTAGCTGGGTGTTGAAACCTGCACTATTTGCAGAATTAAAATGCCCGGAGCAATTCTGTGCTAAATACTATAGCAGGATCAAGTATATTGGCAATGAGCTAAAAGGCCGAGCTCGTTCTTCGAAGCCGAAATTTTGGTTCTGGTAAGGGTAAATCATTTAATATCTTGTCCAATTCCTGCAACAAAAGGAATAAAAATGTGGGCAGATCATGGTTAATATTGCAATTCGATATTCAATCCCAGGATAAAAGAACAATAGTAATATTAATACATATGAGCACTAAATATAAATCCAATATTCAAATAATTCAGATAATGTGTGTCGAAGTCCAACCACAAACTAAGGGTCTGTTTTGGACTTTTTTTTGCCTATTTTGTGTTTCAAACTGCTATCACGATTCTATTTGGGAATTAGTTTCTTGTTACTAACTAGAAATTTATATTGTGGGAAACTATTTTTTTCAACTTGACTCATAAAGTGTACTGGTTGTAAGAAAGCAGCTATCTAAATTTTTGGAGAATATATATACACCATAGCTTTTTAAAAAGTTTTCTCCACCACAGATTTACAAATACATTTTTAAAAAGCTGCTATCACCCCAAATAAACCCTAAACCATAGTTAGTTGTTCGGGCTTTAAACAACTTGAGAACATGAAAATTGAGTTCAAATCCACCTTCATGAAATATTTGTGAATCAGTCCTGAACATGGGAAATAATGAGTGGCATCGAATAGATCGATATCAAAAAATAACAAAACACGAACTAAACATGAACAAATAGAAAAATTGGCAAACTGAATTCAAATAAAGCTTCAATAATTAATACATGTGGCTCATCTACATTGATACCCAGAGCAATTATTATTTCCCATATTTTCATTTGCGCTACCAAATTTATTTATGAAAAATGGAATGCTAATTCTGTAAACTAGATTTCTCTGCTTTTTATACTTTGTAATGTGTTTCTGTTTTTTTCTTATTTGAACTGTCCCGAAAAAATGATTTAGTTTACTATTAAATGGCTAATGATTTCTTTATTTTGGCTTATTCTCTCCATCATCCTATAGCCAAGATGACACTCATGAGGGCTTGTTTGGGACAGTTTTCTGTCTGTTTTGCTTTTCTACTATATTTCTGTTTGAGGAACTGCTTTTAGAGATTTATGCAGTAGAAATCTGTTATTTTCAACCCAAGGGTATTTGAAGTTGTTATGAAGTCACTGTTCAAAGAGCTGTGATTGCTATTACAAAAAAAAAATTGAAAAAGTCAAATCGTAACTTTCTAATAAACCACCACAAGTAGTCAGGTCTGGGGGAAAATACAGATTTTAGCTACAGTTTTTTAAGAACACTGGCAAAACTGGGAAAAACTACGGTGCGCCACCTCACCACTGCCCTCAAACTCAGTGGTTACCAGAAAACTGTGGTTTGATTTTTTGAAAATAAAATAAATTTATAATAGCCACAACTTTTTGTAAAGTTATTTCATCTATAGCAGCTTCACAGTTGCGTCTTCAAACAACCGCAGTTGCCCCAAACAGACCCTAGGACTTCTTAAGTTGATTGTTATTTACTAAATCTTTATGCATTATTTAATGATCATAATGTTTTATGGGTAATATTAGACTTCGGTCCCCACTCCTTGCAAAATGTCCCCTCTCCAAAGCAAAAAAAAAAAAAAAAAAAAAAAGGGCCTCATTAGGCGCCAAAGCATGCAAAATAATGTGCTTAGAGAGCGAGAAACATCATCATTAGCATTATTACAATATTCAAGATTGAAAATATAAATCCTCTCTCTATCAGTTTTTATGACTTGGAGTGTTACATTTATTTTGCACACATATTTATGCACAAGTACAACGTCGTAGCCATAAACTACCAATTTACCTTCTAATTAATCCAGATTAGTCTTATCATACTTCTATACTTAGTTGTACAATCTCATACCACATAAGCCTAGCTTTAATATTTTAATGGAATAAAATCTCTAATATATTCACTTGTCACTCTTATCTTTTCTAGTTTTACAAAACAAGAACCATAACATTGTGCTTTTTCACCACAAGCATCTCAGCTTCTTCACATTGTCCTTTTTTCACCGCAAGCATCTCAGCTTTACGAATTTTTATAGCCCGCCGCTCAGATTCTAATAGCAATCGATGTAACTTTACTTTTAAATAATTTACTTCAAGTTTGTAATAACCAGAACTTAATACAAGATTAAAAATTTATTGGACCGTTCCTTGAAATCTGATATTCATTTATTATAAATAGGAGGGTGCTCAAATGAATAAAACATATCAGAAAAAGCTTTCTCCACTACGATGATATCAAAGCAAAGATAGTAGTCTAGTCCAAGATGCCCGCCTATCTCCTCCCCACACTTGCTGGAGATAGACAAAACCATTGAAAATACAAAAAGCAAAAAAAAATATAAAAGAATATCAATGCACAAACACATAATTTTATACATGTACAACTAATTGATGCCTAGTCCAAATTTTGTTATTCCAAATTTTATTATTAATTAAGGAAAATTACAAGACAAATTTCTCTTGTACATAAGATGATGCCCCCTCTATAAAATAAAAACCTATTGCACTCGGGAAAAAACATAAAATTCTCAAAATAAATCCTTAATAAATAATCACAATTATAGAATATCTTTTGAGGGCTTCATCCTTAATAAACCCTTGAGAAGACAATTCCCGTCCCTCTTCCAACCCATAAGACAACCTTAAGCAAAATTTGGCACGTGACTAAGTCAACATAGTATGTTTTCTTCATTGGGCAAAAATTAAGTTCCACAACTTAACAATCTCCAACCTAAATCAATCATCAAGTCTCCAACATGGCGGCCAGAGTCCTCACCTCTAGTGATGAAGTCCAACTAAGGTTGCACACAATTTTAATTACTCGATCAAAAATAATTTTTGTTCACATGTTTAGTTGGATTCAAAGTCCCAAGAATTTCTCAAGCATTAAAATGACATCCTCAAAAATTGATCGAATTTAGTGATAACTTTAATGTGCTTTACTCAATCATGATAAATTTAAGGGGCATTTACACACATACCACACAATTCTCAAGCATCTACCTAACACCTAAAAATTCATATCTACATGCATCCACTCAAATTTTTAGCATCATATCAAACATACCACCATCACTATCTTTTTAAAAGTAAAATACACATTTTCATGCGTAAGTTTGACACAAAGATGTTATAAGTGTCAATATCAAACTTTGAGTGTTAGATACGTAAATGCATAAGAATTGTGTGGTATGCATGTAAATTTCCCTATATTAAATTCTTTGCTAAATGAATAGTACTCTAATTGTTTCAATGCAACACTCTTCCAATAGTTTTGACCTAGATCTTCCAATTACAATTGCGACAAAACCATCTCCTCATTTGCTTTGAAATTCAACTGATTATCATAGTGCCTAAGGTATAAACACACCAATAGTACTTTCCTAATATCAATATCTCTAGCAATGCCAATATCAATATATCCCTATAATTCCAAATCATATACTTCTTAAAAAATAGAGGATAATCTATAGTAACTCTCACATATCTAACAATCTACTTCAATGCCATCTACTTCAAAGCCTCCCAATAGTTCTGCCTAAATAAGTGTCTATTCACAAATCCAATTGTTTGGACATTTTCAAGTTTAATGCATATCATAGCATACGTAAGAATTTGATAGATAAAACACTAAGTATATTTTCATATGGGCGCACTCCTCTATCGAAGGTGACTATTATTTTCATAGCTTAAAGTGATTGGCCAAAGTTCTTACGGGATTGGCATCTTTTATATTGCCTAATACACACCTTCTTCATATATTCTTCCAATAACAGTTTCAAAATATTATTAGTTCTTATGAATATCGTATGACCCGAGGATTTGTTCCAAAACAACTAGATCTTTCACCGAAAACCAGCTGGACAATACCATTCTCAATTTCTGAATCCCTTATTTGCTTCAAACTATCATCAATATATCATTAACAAATAGCAAACAAATGATATAATAATTATCAAAAATCTTAATTCAGCAAGTCTCTTTAACACCTAAAAAAACCATAATTTTCTTAAAACTATCCACGTGCTTGTTTTAAATGAAATAAGCTTTTTGAAACTTCGCATGTTGTTCTCTCCTTTCCACTGTACAATGAATTCTTTCGATTGCATTATGTAAATTTCTTCCTCCAAAATCACCATGAAGGGGGTTGCCTTTACATCCTATTAATCCAAGCGCAAGTATTTTTTAGCCACTGAGGTATGTACCATTATAATTGTGTTTATTTTCACCACGAGTGAATTTGCGTACTTGATGACATTTTTTTTTTAAAGAAAAATTTTAACCAACATTGCCTCCATCACATTAATTAATCTAGTACACCCACTTATTGTTCTAATCATTTCCTTTAATAATTCGATTAATAGTCACATTTGATTAGCTAATAGTGAATGCATCTTAACATTCATGGCCAACTCTCTTTTGATTGATTATTTATTTTTTATGGTTAACTCTCATTTGATTGA
>JXCR01014041.1:57531-68030 GCA_002079205.1 Phalaenopsis hybrid cultivar | reverse complement strand
TTAAATTCTTGTATTTTTAAGCATATATAAAGTCGTTGTCAACTACCCACCAATATTGGAAGATAACATACTCGATATAAAGTTCATATGTCAGAGCATAAAAGAAGGTTGATACAAAATGTTTAAAATTTAATTTTTAAATAAAATAACTACCTAATTTTCNATCTTTACTCGTAGTGTTCTCATGAAGGTCCTATCATTTGAATAGTCTAAGTGACTTGATATTACAACATATAGTCACTCTTGAAATGAATATAAGACTAGAACTCTTAAACTTGATGAGTAGATAATCTGGTACCTACAAATTTAATTTAATTACTTGAGTTTTTTCTGAAAATCACACTATGGTATTTACTTAAATCAAACTTATAGTCTTTCAAAATTAAAATTTTACTACAATAGATCATAAATTTTTATGTTGTACTAAAATTATATGAGGACAAGTAATAGTTAAGTTTAGGGGATTTTGACCAAAGAAAAATATGTTGAGATTTTCATACCTATTTTACACTCTTTTTGATGATATTGCACTTAAAAAAAGTTATTTTTGATGTTTTATTGCATGTATGATGAATTATGGTTATTTGAGGAAAAATATGCAAAAAGGTGCGGATTTGGAGCGAAAAAGGATCAAAATTTGAAGATTTGAACTAGGGCACCGACGGCGAGCCCAATGACAGCGACGGCGAGAATTTCCCGAGACTCCACCCAATTAATTTAGAAGGCCCGCCGACGGTGCCCTCGAGGCCGCCGACGGCGCCCTCGAGGCCGCCGACGGCGAGATCGANCCCTCAAGGCCGCCGACGGCGAGATCGGCGGTTAATTCAAAAGGTGCATTGAATGTGGATAATTTTTTGAAGGATGCTTATGCAACTTTTGGAAAAACTCTTCTACAATTTTAAAAAGAAGCTTTTGGCCCAAAATAGAGGGGTGTTAAGTGTTGGGAGAGTGTAGAGAGTTTAATTTAGGGTTAGATTGTGAGGAATTATTCGAGAGATTGTAAGAGTGGAGGGAAAGTGATAGATTTCTTCCTCCTTGCCGCATTGAAGAAGAATTCTGTGTGTTGTAAAGAAAGGAAGAGATTTAGAAGAACTTCGAGGAGTTTGCTTGGGGAGGAATTAGAGATAAGTGTTATTTACTTGTTGTAGTTGATATGACTTTGCTTTTATATATAAATTCTGACTTTTGTCGTATCTTCCCCATGAGTTCTGAGTAGTTTTCTGTGTCTTTCTTCTTGTCTTGAGATTTGTGAAATGGTGATTTGAATTGGTTGAGTCTTGAAAATGTTAAAGAAGTTGTGATGATCTTTTCACTTAGATTTTAATTTACTTTCAATCTGACCAATTGATTTGTTAAAATATGTTTATATTCACAACTAAAGTGAAGATTACATCCAAGATTCAAGGAGGTCAAAGCCATTGGAAGTTGGGTGCAAATAAATAAGGAAATAATCTATCGGGCGTAGAATTAGAGATTTTAGAGTGACAGACTAAAATCCCCAATTCGGTCATATCATTTGGGTGCTGAAGTTTAGATGTTAGCCCTCAAGCGAGGGGAACGTGGGAGCTCAGAAGTGAGAGCCGGTATCCTCCCAGCCTAGCCACAGATTCAGTAACCAAGCATAGGATTAGTCAATGTTCTTTATGTCTGGACTAAAGGGTAAAGAATAGTTATGCTGCTATTTGGCACTATCTAATTTTAACTGATTCTATTTATCCATTCACTTTAATTTCTTGACAGGGAGAATGATGTTTTTTTATATATTTAATTTCACATTAGAAACTTTATTAGTAGAATTAATTATTCAAGAGTTATTAAAATTACATATTTATATCAATTGCCTATTAGTGACAGATGAGCAATTTGAATTATATTATTGTGATTAAGTATTGATTTTCTAAAATCTTAGTTCGCAGTCTCTAATATTACTCCCTGTGAGTTCGATATCTAGCACTTCATTAGAGCCCTGTATTACTATAGCGATACGCATATTTGCGTTGATAAGTGTGACTTTACCATTATTGAATATTTTATATATACATCTTTATCAAATATATAACCGTTGTCAAGATTTTGGTACTGTTGTCGAAGAATTAAACCTTCTAACAGCAATATTAAATTCTTGTATTTTTAAGCATATATAAAGTCGTTGTCAACTACCCACCAATATTGGAAGATAACATACTCGATATAAAGTTCATATGTCAGAGCATAAAAGAAGGTTGATACAAAATGTTTAAAATTTAATTTTTAAATAAAATAACTACCTAATTTTCTAAACTAATATTCAAATAACATTTTAGTGATGATAATTCTAAGAAATGACTAATATAACCTAAATTTGATCCCATACAGTCAGTAATGATCTAAATTAAAGAAGACTAAATGATCTATTCACTTGAGCCTTATTATTTTTTATTTTCAAATTTTTGTGTGTGTTCATGCTTATGATGGTGACAATATTTATTACCATCCCTTCAAAACAACCACTATGGTGGATATTAATGAAGCATCTAAACTTACATTCAATTCTTCTATTGGATCTTAAATTCTTGAACTCCATGCAATTACAAAAATTGGGTAAATTATAGATATTAATGAAGCATCTCAATCCTTAATCAAAAGTTTTCTTAAGAGACCCTCACATTGAACCACATATTCAGCAAGTTAAAAAATCAACTGGTATTTCAGCCGATTTTGAGTGATTCTCATGCAGTGATTTGGAAACAAAATATCTATAATATTAATTATCAATACAATGGACCACTAATCATTCTTCTCTGAATGTAATAGGTTCAAGGAGAAGCGAGATGACATTGTCTTTCATTTTCTCTAAGTTAAGCTCACCAACATTCCCATCATTTGCTTGCAGATACATAAGATGAGCAACTCTTGGCAAATTTATTGCAACTGTTTTGAATGGTTCTTCATACCTTGAACTTCTCATCCATTCTCTATTCAATTCTTTCCAGCATTTATCTATAATATTGTTTACACATTCCTCTGCCTCAGATTCTGAAATGTGCCACTGGTTCATGTAACATTGGATGGATTTTGAAACATCTCCCCTTTCAAACTCACCCTGCATGCATGCAAGTTGCTTAAACATATTCATTTTTCTTCACCAAAAATTAAGCATTGAATAAATTATCTATTTATATCTTTAATATTACCTTTGAGGTTCCTAAGTCATTATAAAGCCGAAAAATAGCAGAAGATCGTCGAACAATGCTCGGATAAAACTCGAAGCTTTCGAGTGATACCTTCGTTAAGTTTTCACTTAAACAAAGCGCTATAACTGAGATCAAAGGGGCTGAAACTGAAATCCATGCATTATCTAAATATTCTTCAAATGTTGGGCGATACTCAGTGTAATACCATCTTGCCTCCAACATATAAGCTTTACATAAATCTAACCACTGATATTTTCAAGCATTTTAGGCAATATTATAATTTCAAAAGAAATTCTGCTTCATTTAAAGGTTTTAATTACATTACCGCTCTTTTAAGGTATGGAAGAACATCCAACCCCCTCTCCTCCATGATTTTGCATGCCACACTATTTACCATGTTGAATAGTTCTGAAAAACATATCTTTATATATTCAGGAACTGCTCTAACAGCAGCAAATTCCCACCTGTGGAATCAATGGTGTATAAAATCAATTGTATATTATTTAATTAATGCAAATATACAAATTAGTTGCAATTCAGAAAATTTTCTTTGTTATGTACCTTTCAACGGCATCAGTGAAGAGCTGAAGCTCATCCAACGAACCATAGATGTCATAGATATCATCTATAACATTTATAAAGCATATTGCTTTAGCAACTTCTATTCTGAGTGTTGAGAACTGTGGTTCCATGGCCAAACCCACTGCCAAGAAGTAGCTCTCCACAGGCCATTCTCTTGCAAAAGTTACTTTACCACCAGTTGCACTACTTATTTTTGTCCACCAACTAAGACATCATAACAATATATTATTTAATCGTCCTTGCATATATATATTCCAAAAGGAATGTCCGGAGGCTATTATACGAGCCTCGGTCATCCCTCATGCGTCTAAGAATTCGAGTACCACACTCTACACTCGGGAGGAATCGAACCCCAGACCAGAGAGACTTACAACTGACAAGCAGATGCACGACCAACTGATCTAAGTACGTGACACATTCTTGCATATATACATATATAAGGAAATTAACAAGCTATACATACGATGTAATCTCCTTGAGCTCTCTGATGTAGATGCTTTGAGTCATGTTGAAGTCGAGTTGAGCGAATTCTATTACAATTGGGTCCGGATTAACTTCTTCTATGTCGCGAGCTAGCCGGATGAAAATTGGAGCTTGAAGCTTTGGAATTCTATGGTGGAGAGGAAGCTCCAAGGCTTTGGCTATGTACTCTGAAAGCTTTGGATTTGTTGAAGAATTTGATGTCTTTAGATATCTTAGTTGTTTCAGAGTAAACTCCTTTAGATCATCTAGCTCATCTTCCCCATCCATAGCAAGAAATGAAGCCTCATAGAGGCTTAATATTCCTTTGGTATCATGGAGTACATAAGGCTTGTAGGACCCATTCTCATCTTTGTAGCATTGAACCAACAAATCTGTTCCGGAATAACAATTTTAGCAGTAATAAATTAATTTGCTATTACAAGGCAAAGGTTTTGTAAGATAATTAAACCATTTATAGTTTGCAAATTTATCAAGCATGTATCCATGTCTGTATGTAAGTTTGCTTAATTGATTTGTGTGGTTAAAGCCCTTCCCTCATTGCGCCTTTGTTAGGTAGGGGTTTTTACATTTTCAAGAGATTCAATTTTATGCGTTGAAATTTTCTCTTTGTTGCATATTATAGGCTCCATAAATAGATACAAATAATGTTCAAAAAAATATCTTCGGACGACCGCGTGGATCGCACTACACCGAATGCACGATAGCATAAGTGCGATTCACGCTGGCATCCGAACAACCAGAGTTTGTACATTATTCATTGATAAAAACACTTAGTGAAGAAGATCACACACACTAAACAAATAAATAAAGTAGAAGATCACACTTAATAAATTAATTAGAAAATTTCCATAACCTTTGGAGGCCACAAAGCCATGCTCCCTTGAAAGCCTAAAATACAGAGCCATGACATAAGCATCCATGGTCATTCTTAACTCTTCTTCCAAGGTTCTCATCAAATGTAACGAATCTTTGATCTCCTCTTCAAAATGATAGGCCACTCCAAGCTTTTGCAGTAAATCAAAAAGCTCCAGCTGATCAGCAAATCCCTTCTCCTTAATAAGCCACTTCACTTCCTCCTTCAGCTCCTCTCTTCTCTTTACATGCACATCTCCCTGTACATAAACATATATACATATCTGATCCANAGCTCCTCTCTTCTCTTTACATGCACATCTCCCTGTACATAAACATATATACATATATGATCCAAAAAATGTGTAGATATAGATTAGATAAGAGAAACAATGCAAATATATATGTCTGTTACAGTGAAAGAAGTAATGTTCAGAGACTGTATTTGGCTGGCATCCCATGGGCTCGGCTGATAGTTTGTTGTTCTTCGGATGGGAGTGGATGAGATCGAAGCAACAGAATAACACTTGTTGTCAAGACAGGGGGGTGGAGTTGATGAGAAATTTTGAGCATTATGATGTTTTGTAAACGGGAGAAGACAATNCTTGTTGTAAAGACGGGGGAATGGAGATGATGAGAAATATTGAGCATTATGATGTTTTCTAAACGGGAGAAAATAACGGCTATTTACAGAATAAGCAGAGATCTGCAGATTTGTAAGTGAATGGGGACAACTCATTCTTCTCATTGAAGAAAATTTGGAGGGGAAATGTAAGAAGGAAATGTAGGAGGGGGAATGTGGAAGTGGGTTTTATTGAATGGCTTAGGCTCTGTTTTGAAAAATAGTAGTTGTTTGGAGAAGAGGTTGTGAAGTTTCAAAAAAATGTGGTGGGTATAACAAATTATTTATTAAAATTATTTTTTGAAAANGAGAAGAGGTTGTGAAGTTTCAAAAAAATGTGGTGGGTATAACAAATTATTTATTAAAATTATTTTTTGAAATTGTCGTTGCACAGCCGGCGGCAAAACACAACTTTCAGCTATAACTTTCTGAAAAAGCAATTAAATGCAATTTTGATAAATAGAAAAGATTGTGATGCGACACTTCAAGTAATTTGTTTCAATCCTAATTTATAGCCCGTATACATGCCAAACATTGTAGTTATTTTTTATGAGTGCGACAATTAAATCATTGAGAATTTAATTAAAAATATAAAATATTAGTAGAAATTTTAGCATGAGTTTTAATATTTAAATGTGTTGAAGAATTTAGGGCAAAGAAACACAAATTCAGAAGAAGAACACAAAGATTTAACGAGGTTCGGCAAAGATGCCTACGTCATCGGGAGCAGAGCGACGACTTTATTTCAATTTCAGAAAAAGAGTACAAAATTATTCCTAGGATTACAAACATGACACAATATATATATATATNCACAACTTTCAGCTATAACTTTCTGAAAAAGCAATTAAATGCAATTTTGATAAATAGAAAAGATTGTGATGCTACACCGTAAGTAATTTGTTTCAATCCTAATTTATAGCCCGTATACATGCCAAATATTGTACTTATTTTTTATGAGTGTCACAATTAAATCATTGAGAATTTAATTAAAAATATAAAATATTAGTAGAAATTTTAGCATGAGTTTTAATATTTAAATGTGTTGAAGAATTTAGGGCAAAGAAACGCAAATTCAGAAGAAGAACATAAAGATTTAACGAGGTTCGGCAAAGATGCCTAAATCATCGGGAGCAGAGCGGCGACTTTCTTTCAATTCCAGAAAAAGAGTACAAAATTATTCCTAGGATTACAAACATGACACA
The DNA here is from genome assembly GCA_002079205.1 of Phalaenopsis hybrid cultivar. NCBI lineage: Eukaryota > Viridiplantae > Streptophyta > Magnoliopsida > Asparagales > Orchidaceae > Phalaenopsis > Phalaenopsis hybrid cultivar. The sequence goes on along the minus strand of JXCR01014041.1, from coordinate 61,113 downwards.
ATATATATATATATATATATATATATAATCTTAGAGGACAATGTGTAATTACAAAATTATCCATGTACCGTACCGCGGGGGCAATTCTCCCGCACCCTCAACACACACAACCAAACTCCACCGATTGGATAAATTCTTCTACTCGCTTCGCTCTGCCCCAGCATCTGTCCTTCATGTAGTATATGAGTCATTCCTAACAAAATGAAAGAAGAGTTTGATTTGTAAACATCAATATTTGGAGTCCTGTATACCTAATTGGTCCATATTTTTTTCTGAAATCTTCAGAATAAGACGACTCTCACCAACTCATGGGCAATAAGTAATTTATTATCTCCAAAACGTGAAAAGCATTTTTCAGCCATTTATTGAGGCTGGCCCACTATATTTTGATTAATTTAAGAAAACATGATTAAAGACATCATTTGGACATTTATCAGTTTCTAATACTATAATTAGTTTGTATTAGTTTGGTGTGCAATAAAATATTGATGCCAAGAGTGTGATAGATGGGGGTCTTAATCTTGTTCGAAAATTCATCATATGAATTCATTTATGTCATCAAATAGATAATAATTATTTTGCCACCATCTACAATCTCACTTCTAAGATTTTGAATCTGATAAAGCCGAGCTACTCTAAGAAAGCCCCGATCGCATTTGACCAGGTACAGATTGTTTTTACAACGATTGTAAGGTAAAGATTATTATTCCTTACTTAGGTAACGATCTTCAAATTGAGAATTATATCTCCTTATGTTAAGAATTATAATAAGAAATAATTTATTCTTATAAGAAGTTACGAAGAATAAATTATTTTCTTAATATAAGGAGATATTTCCTTGCCTATTTTGTTGAATTATGAATTATTTTTTTCCTATTTTATGTTATTTCCTATATCTCTTAATAATTAATATGAATTAATTATTGGAGATATCAGGTGATATATCTTTCCTTTCATATCATTTTTTTTTCTATTATAAGATTCTTATAAGGGTTATTTATTCTCTCGTTTATATCAATGAAACAATATGAAATATTCCACTTTATTTCGCATTATTTTGAATTTCAACATGGTATTAGAGCGAGGTTTCGTACCCTATTCACTGGTCCTCCTTTGAGATGTGTCGGACTCCCTTCCTGCCATCATCTGTGCAGGAAGGGAGGGACACTCATCTTGATATTTGAAACAACGATTTTTTCTTGTTCTTCAAATCCCTAATTCCCCGCCACCTTGTTAGTTTACAAAAGCCATGGAAAGTATCACAAAGATGCGCTCCCATAGGTCGATCTCGATGTTGCCTCAGAGTCTGAACCAGAGGCGCTATCCCTATCGCCGTCTCTGGGTCTGCACATCGGCATCATCCTCAGCAGCATGGTCGTCAAGCCTCCAGCTAGCATAGTCGTCAAGCCTCCACCTACCAATACAGCTAATGCCTTGCAAGCTAGATTGCGATCAGAGACTCCTTCAGTCAGCATACCGCAACCGATGATGGGGAGGAACCATTTGCATCACACTCCTAACTTTTTCATATCCGACTAGAAGCTTGTTGCCACTGCCATCGCCTAGAAATGCACGGGCTGATGTTTTGGAGGATTAAAGTTGGGGGATCTTACTTCACTTCTATACACGACTCCTAAGAAACCATGACAGCAAAGATGCTTTGGAGTTGTGCCAAACATCACCACAAACCATTAAAAAAAAAAACTTTGTCTTGTATCTACCTATGCCTGCACCAACGGTGGGGCTCCAGCTAGGGCGACACCAGCGATGCCGCCACCCACCTCATCATCATCCCGCCGGAAATATCGCTGCGTGGATCGAACAATGCTGGAAAAATCCATCGCCGACCCTTCCTCCTGCAGTATTCTTTTCTTCCCTGTCAAAGCATCAGGGCTCCTGCAATATCTTTCTTCCCTGCCAAAGCGTCAGGGGAAGCTGCATTTCCGACCCGTCATTTCTCCTGCAGCATTTTTTTCTTCCTTGCCCAAGCGTCAAGGTAGCTGCGTTTCCAGCTGGTCATTTCTCTTGCAGTATTTTTTTCTTCCCTGTCAAAGTGTCAGGGGGAGCTGCGTTTTCAGCCGGTCATTTCTCATGCNAGACTCCTTCAGTCAGCATACCGCAACCGATGATGGGGAGGAACCATTTGCATCACACTCCTAACTTTTTCAAATCCGACTAGAAGCTTGTTGCCACTGCCATCGCCAAGAAATGCACGGGTTGATGTTTTGGAGGATTCTCCTTCTCCGAGGTCTTTCTGAAAGTTAGGGGATCTTACTTCACTTCAATACACGACTCCTAAGAAACCATGATAGCAAAGATGCTTTGGAGTTTGGCCAAACATCACCACAAACCATTAAAAAAAAAAAACTTTATGTCTTGTATCTACCTATGCCTGCACCAACGGTGGGGCTCCAGCCAGGGCAACACCAGCGATGCCGCCACCCGCCTCATCATCATTCCGCCGGAAATATCGCTGTCGTGGATCGAACAATGCTGGAAAAATCCATCGCCGGCCCTTCCTCCTGCAGTATTCTTTTCTTCCCTGTCAAAGCATCAGGACTCCTGCAATATCTTTCTTCCCTGCCAAAACGTCAGGGGAAGCTGCATTTCCGACCGGTCATTTCTCCCGCAGCATTTTTTTCTTCCTTGCCCAAGCATCAAGGGAACTGCGTTTTCAGCTGGTCATTTCTCTTGTAGTATTTTTTTCTTCCTTGTCAAAGTGTCAGGGGGAGCTGCGTTTTCAGCCGGTCATTTCTCATGAAATATTTTTTTTCTTCCCTACTAAAGCATCAAGGGGAGCTTTGTTTCCAGCTGCCCTTTCTTCTGCTTCTTTCTCTGTCAGTAGAATTTACTGGATGTGAATTACATGTTTTCTCTGCAGCCAACGACAACCGTTGTAAACTAAAAATCAGTTTTTCTGTAGGTTGCCTCTTTGCCTGCAAAACTCAAAATTCAGTCAAGCCTGAATCAAACAAATTCATCGAAGCCTGAAAATGTCAAAGCCTGAGAGTGTCAAAGTCTGAGAGTGCCCAAGCCTCAGTGTCAAACCCTGAAAATGTCGAAGCCTGAAAATGTCGAACCTCGAGAATGTCGAAGCCTAAGAGTGTCGAAACCTGAGAGTGTCGAAGCCTAAGAGTGTCGAAACCTGAGAGTGTCGAAGCCTCAAAGTGTCGAAGCCAGAAAAAATCGAAGTCCTATGGTGTTGAAGCCCGATAGGCCGAAACATATGGGAGACAAAACTCAAAATTCAGCCTAGCCTGATTCTAGCAAATTCGATAATCCAAATGATCAATTTTTCTAACTACTCAACAAGTTAGGAATTATTAACATACATTCCAAACTTGAGGGGGAGTGTTAAGAATTATAATAAGAAATAATTTATTCTTATAAGGAGTTACGAAGAATAAATTATTTTCTTAATATAAGGAGATATTTCCTTGCCTGTTTTATTGAATTATGAATTATTTGTTTTCCTATTTTATGTTATTTCTTATATCTCCTAATAATTAATATGAATTAATTATTGGAGATATCATGTGATATATTTTTCCTTTCATATCATTTTTATTTTTTTATTTTTTT
>JXCR01014041.1:21836-50935 GCA_002079205.1 Phalaenopsis hybrid cultivar | reverse complement strand
AGCTGAACCCGCCAACGCCCCGCCTCAGACAAGCCTCCTTCGCGATCCTTCGGCCTGTCGCAAAAACCTCCGCTTTTCGCTGCTTCTACCTGTCGCAAGCCTCCACCGAAAAATCTTCCTTTCTGGTTCGCCTGCCCGAAACTCCCTTTCTCCTGCGTCGCGAAAGAACCCCGATCCAAAAACCCCTTCACGTGAAAAACTGCGTCCTGCGAGGCTAGCGGCCAAATCTTCTTCCTCGCGCCGACGAAATTTCTTCCTTGCCCTCGAACCTTAACTCTGATACCACTTGTTGAGAAAATTAGGGCGAAGAAAACAGCAATCGACACAAATCCAGAAGAACACAGATTTAACGAGGTTCGGCAAAGATGCCTACGTCCTCGGGAGCAGAGCGGTGAATTCCTTTCAATAATCAGAAAAGGGTTTACAGAATTCAGAGATACCTCCTGGGATTACTAACATGTCTATTTATAACCCCAAGAGTAAACCTAGGCACAACATGTAATTACAATATTACCCCTGTACCATATCGTCGGGCTTTGCCCCCGCACCCCAACCCACGTAACTTCCCAATTTGAACAGATTCTTCCGCTCCGCTTCGATCCATCGTCTGTCCCGATATGATATACGAGCCATACCATAACACAGCATAACTTCGGTACACGACGATGATCGTAGTTGGGACATTTTGCAGGTGTCATAGTTGAGTCTCGAATGATGGGTGGACANGGACAGATTCTTCCGCTCCGCTCCGCTCCGCTTCGATCCAGCGTCTGTCCCGATATGGTATATGAGCCATACGATAACACAGCATAACTTCGGTACACGACGATGATCGTAGTTGGGACATTTTGCACGTGTCATAGTTGAGTCTCGAATGATGGGTGGACCGCCGTGCCACTCGAAGAAATTCCCAATCACATTCGACTGTGTAGGACCATTTTTACAGCGATTGTAAGGTAAAGATTGATATTCCTTAATTTGATAACCAACTTAATATAGAAGATTATTTGAATTGGGAGCCGCCCATGGCAGTCTTCTTTGAATGTCGATACAAAATACAAGTGTTATATCGCTTGTAGATTGAAAGGTGGAGCAGGGGCTCGGTGGCAACAATTGAGTCAATTACGTAAAGGAGATAGAAAAAAAATTGATAAAAAAAAAATGTGTTGGATGACAACAACTTTCGTGTAATTATTTTTTGCCTTCCAATAATGAACAAACATTGTATGTTAAATTTTAAAGATGTGCCGAAGGAAACTGATTTATCAGTACTTATGCTGAGAAATTCTACCTTCTTACGTCTCCTAACCAATAATTTTTGGCATTCTATATTGGGAGATTAAGGGTCTGTTTGGGGCAACTTATTTGGTGCGGTGGCGTTTTGAAAACGTACCTGACCTGTTTGGGTAAACTGCGTTTTGACAGCTTGTGCGTTTTCAAAACGCTGAAAACAATGTTTTCACACAACTATTTAGGTGTGGTGGCATCTTTTTGGCAGCGGACTGACTTTTTCAAATAAAAAAATAAAAAATAAATGAAATAGCCACACACCTAGCTTATCGGCAGATTATTTTTAATCAGCTTATCAACAAATTATTCAATAAGTTGCAGCTTCCCCAAACAGACCCTAAAGGAGGCTATACAAGACAAGTTGGAAAAGAATGATGTGTGGCCATTTTTAAAGCATTGTTTAGATTGGAGAAATTCATTTTATCATCAAATAAATAGTAATTTAAAAAATAATATGATTTCATCCATACCTCCAAAACATATTTAGAATTTAATGACTTGTCATTTCCTCTTTATTGTTTTAAATATGATTATTATTATTATTATTATTATTATTATTATTATGTATAATTTTTAACTTCTATGGTATAAATATTATAATTTTATGCCCAACACATATTTGTGTTATAAATTTCAATAAAACAAGTGTCAAATACCGGTGTTGCACTATGTCTATGTTCACTACGAGAAAAACAACTATAATCAACAGAATAACCGATGACTTTATGTGCATCGAAAAATAGAGCTCATTTTCGACGGTGTATGGGAAGTCTAATTTCTAACGGCTTGGCAGCTCTAAAGGATGTAATTATATAGTAAAAATTGTTTCCCATAGTTTGCGAGGAGTCACCGACGGTTGTGTTCCGTCGGTTCTGTGTGAATTATAAAACGACTGGCAGAATTCACTGGCAAACCATATTGTCAATTTTTTAGGTTAAAAATTGACAGTCATGTCATAGTAATCAACGGTTATAACTGTTAGTTCTTGAGAAATATAATATGATCTGACACTATCTTGATGTCACGCACCACCTCCATGACACTGAAAAACCACCCCCAGCATCTAAACACACCACTAAGGGAACCACAACCATGACACTAAAAACACCACCCCCAACATCTAAACACACCACCGAGAGCACCACTGCCATGACATTGAGGAACCACCGACATTATCTACAGACACCACCGAGAGCACCATCACCATGGGACTAAAGAACCCCATCTGACATCTACACACACAATCAACAATACCACTAGTAGTACCACAAACACCAACAACACCACTAACAGCGCCACCCTCAACATCAACACACACCACCAACAACACTACCCCCAGTATCAACATACACCACCATGGCATAACACCACTACCAACATCACACAACACCGTGGTAAGAAAAAATTATCAACCACACCACCACTACAAACTTCACCACCAACATAGCATATCTTTCCTCCAACAAAGAGGGCAAACCACCAACAAGACCAACGAACGAGTAGAGCAGTGAGGTTGTTCCAATTGACTCAACAAAATGAGTGGACAATTACATACAAGGCACCCTAAACTTTGCTATTACAAATCAAGCACCCTCTTTCATCCATCTTTCAATTTCTCACTCAAATATCAAACATCATGATAAGACCTCAAAACATTGCTATTACAAATCAAGCACCCTCTTTCATCCTTCTTTCAAATTCTCTCTCAAATATCAAAAGTCATGATAAATTCCTAAAACATGCTATTACAAATCAAGCACCTTCATTTATCAAATTCATGCCTGATGATCTTGCACGAGTAAATGCATTGAATTCATAATTTAAGAAATCACTAATGGGAATTGATTTGTAAACAACAATGTTTCTTATGCTCTCTAGTAATTGCATCAAAATGAAATAGAGGGGATGAGCAAGCCAACATAGTAAACAACAATGTTTCTCGTGCTCTGTATGTAGTTGTGTCGAAAAAGAAATAGAGGAACACAACACAACCAAGCTATGACAAAAAAATCAGAGACCGCAAGATATTGCATGGGCCATGAACTCACAAGAATGTCGCACATGCCACGACCAAAAAACCAGAAAATGCAAAAAACCTAACCATGTATCGCAAGGAGCAAGCCACAAATGACAAATCTCCAAGCCATAAGCTAATTTTAACTCCAGTAGTGTAGGGTAGAGATTACCAATGGGAGAATGCCTTAGAACAAAGAAGGTAGGAAGGTAGGAGAAGGGAAATGCCAGCAAAACCTGTCTAAAACAGTTTGGTTCGAGGAGGAGGAGCAAGGGTAGAACCAAGCACGAGATCGAAGCACGATAGGGAGGAGAGAAGGAGAACCTAGGGTAGAAGGGTCGAACACAAAGAGATAAGCAAAGCACGCAGGGTCAAGGGCAACCGAGTGATTATACGCGAATGAAACACAGGTTTGACGGTCAAACCCGCAGCCTGCAAGTTTCTCAAATAAGCCGAAAAGCTACAGCCAAGTGTTTTCCCAAACGCCGCTGTCTGCGATTTCCTACCCCATCACAGCTAAAAGCAGCCCCAAACGCAGCCTAAGNCTGAACCCGCCAACGCCCCGCCTTAGACAAGCCTCCTTCGCGATCCTTCGGCCTGTCGCAGAAGCCTTCGCTTTTCGCTGCTTCTACCTGTCGCAAGCCTCCACTGAAAAATCTTCCTCTCTGGTTCGCCTGCCCGAAACTCCCTTTCTCCTGCGTTGCGAAAGAGCCCCGATCCAAAAACCCCTTCACGCGAAAACCTGCGTCCTGCAAGATCCGCGGTTCCCAAATCTCGCCTGTTGGCGAAACTTCCTTTGCGGAACTTTTCTGGCTAGCGGCCAAATCTTCTTCCTCGTGCCGACGAAATTTCTTCCTTGCCCTCGAACCTTAGCTCTGATACCACTTGTCGAGAAAATTAGGGCGAAGAAAACAACAATCGACACAAATCCAGAAGAACACAGAGATTTAACGAGGTTCGGCAAAAATGCCTACGTCGTCGGGAGCAGAGCGGCGAGTTCCTTTCAATAATCAGAAAAGGGTTTACAGAATTCAAGGATACCTCCTGGGGTTACTAACATGCCTATTTATAATCCCAGGAGTAAACCTAGGCACAACATGTAATTACAACATTACCCATGTACCATACCGCGGGACTTTGCCCCGCACCCCAACCCACGTAACTTCCCAATTTGGACAGATTCTTCCGCTCCGCTCCGCTCCGCTTCGATCCAGCGTCTGTCCCGATATGGTATATGAGCCATACGATAACACAGCATAACTTCGGTACACGACGATGATCGTAGTTGGGACATTTTGCACGTGTCATAGTTGAGTCTCGAATGATGGGTGGACCGCCGTGCCACTCGAAGAAATTCCCAATCACATTCGACTGTGTAGGACCATTTTTACAGCGATTGTAAGGTAAAGATTGATATTCCTTAATTTGATAACCAACTTAATATGGAAGATTATTTGAATTGGGAGCCGCCCATGGTAGTCTTCTTTGAATGTCGATACAAAATACAAGTGTTATATCGCTTGTAGATTGAAAGGTGGAGCAGGGGCTCGGTGGCAACAATTGAGTCAATTACGTAAAGGAGATAGAAAAAAAATTGATAAAAAAAAAATGTGTTGGATGACAACAACTTTCGTGTAATTATTTTTTGCCTTCCAATAATGAACAAACATTGTATGTTAAATTTTAAAGATGTGCCGAAGGAAACTGATTTATCAGTACTTATGCTGAGAAATTCTACCTTCTTACGTCTCCTAGCCAATAATTTTTGGCCTTCTATATTGGGAGATTAAGGGGCTGTTTGGGACAACTACAGCTTATTGAATAATTTATTGATAAGTTGATTAAAAATAATATGCCGATAAGCTAGACGCGGTGACTACTATAAATTTTTATTTTTTTTGGAAAAGTCAGACCGTAGCAAGAAAGCTGTCATCGCACCTAGATAGGTGCGGTGTGAAAACACTGTTTCCAGCGTTTTGAAAACACATAAGCTGCCGAAACACAGTTTACCCAAACAGTCCAGGTGTGTTTTCAAAACGCCACCGCACCAAATAAGCTGCCTCAAACAGACCCCAAAGGAGGCTATACAAGACAAATTGGAAAAGAATGATGTGTGGCCATTTTTAAAGCATTGTTTAGATTGGAGAAATTCTTTTTATCATCAAATAAATAGTTATTTAAAAAATAATATGATTTCATCCATACCTCCAAAACATATTTAGAATTTAATGACTTGTCATTTCCTCTTTATTGTTTTAATTATTATTATTATTATTATTATTATTATTATTATTATTATTATTATGTATTATTTTTAACTTCTATGGTATAAATATTATAATTGTATGCCCAACACATATCTATGTTATAAATTTCAATAATACATGTGTCAAATACCGGTGTTGCACCACGTCTATGTTCACTACGAGAAAAACAACTATAATCAGCAAAATAATCAATGACTTTATGTGCATCGAAAAATAGAGCTCATTTTCGACGGTGTATGGGAAGTCTAATTTCTGACGGCTTGGCGGCTCTAAAGGATGTAATTATATAGTAAAAAATGTTTCCCATAGTTTGCGAGGAGTCACCGACGGTTGTGTTCCGTCGGTTCTTTGTGAATTATAAAACGACTGGCAGAATTCACCGGCAAACCATATTGTCAAATTTTTAGGTTAAAAATCGACAGTCATGTCATAGTAATCAACGGTTATAACTGTCAGTTCTTGAGAAATATAATATGATCTGACACAATCTTGATGTCACGCACCACCTCCATGACACTGAAAAACCACCTCCAGCATCTAAACACACCACCAAGGGAACCACAACCATGACACTAACAACACCACCCTCAACAACTACACACACCACCGAGAGCACCACTGCCATGACATTGAGGAACCACCCACATCATCTACAGACACCACCGAGAGCACCATCACCATGGGACTAAAGAACCCCATCTCACATCTACGCACACAATCAACAATACCACTAGTAGTACCACAAACACGAACAACACCACTAACAGCGCCGCCCTCAGCATCAACACACACCACCAATAACACTACCCTCAGTATCAACACACACCACCATGGCATAACACCACTACCAACATCACACAACACCGTGGTAAGAAAAAATCATCAACCACACCACCACTACAAACTTCACCACCAACATAGCATATCTTTCCTCCAACAAAGAGGGCAAACCACCAACAAGACCAACCAACGAGTAGAGTAGCGAGGTTGTTCCAATTGACTCAACAAAATGAGTGGACAATTACATATAGGGCACCCTAAACTTTGTTATTACAAATCAAGCACCCTCTTTCACCCATCTTTCAAATTCTCACTCAAATATCAAAGATCATGATAAGACCTCAAAACATTGCTATTACAAATCAAGCACCCTCTTTCATCCCTCTTTCAAATTCTCTCTCAAATATCAAAAGTCATGATAAATTCCTAAAACATGCTATTACAAATCAAGCACCATCATTTATCAAATTCATGCCTGATGATCTTGCACGAGTAAATGCATTGAATTCATAATTTAAGAAATCACTAATGGGAATTGATTTGTAAACAACAATGTTTCTTATGCTCTCTAGTAATTGCATAAAAAATGAAATAGAGGGGATGTGCAAGCCACCATAGTAAACAACAATGTTTCTCGTGCTTTGTATGTAATTGTGTCCAAAAAGAAATAGAGGAACACAACACAACCAAGCTATGACAGAAAAATCAGAGACTGCAAGATATTGCATGGGCCATGAACTCACAAGAATGTCGCACAGGCCACGACAAAAAAACCAGAAAATGCAAAAAACCTAACCATGTATCGCAAGGAGCAAGCCACAAATGACAAATCTCCAAGCCATAAACTAATTTTAACTCCAGTAGTGTAGGGTAGAGATTACCAATGGGAGAATGCCTTAGAACAAAGAAGGTAGGAAGGTAGGAGAATGGAAATGCCAGCAAAACCGGCCGAAAACAGTTTGGTTCGAGGAGGAGGAGCAAGGGTAGAACCAAGCACGAGATCGAAACGCGATAGGGAGGAGAGAAGGAGAAGCTAGGGTAGAAGGGTCAAACACAAAGAGCTGAGCAAAGCACGCAGGGTCAAGGGCAACCGAGTGATTATACGTGAAGGAAACACAGGTTTGACGGTCGAACCCGCAGCCCGCAGGTTTCATAAATAAGCCGAAAAGCTACAGCCAAGTTTTTTCCCAAACGCCGCTGTCTGCGATTTCCTGCCGCATCACAACTAAAAAGCAGCCCCAAACGTAGCCTAAGGGTCCGTTTGGGGCAGCTTAAAACTGCGGTGGCGTTTTTGAAAATGCCGCTGTAGTGTTTGTTTCACACGTTCGGCCAGCTTTTTAAAAAACGTGGTTTCGAATTTGGCATAATCTGGCCCGCGGTATTACCCCTGCGGTTAGCGTTTCCTTCGCTGCGTTTAACATAGAATTACTTCCGCTTCCCTTCACATAAACGGTAGTGAATTACCTCGCTCTTTGCCTACCTCGCGATCCCTAGCCGCTCCCTGCTTCCTTTCGCTCTCTCGCAGCTTCTTCCATCAGCAATAAGCTCAGCTCTCTCGCTGCTTCTTCCGCCCGCAATAAGCTGCTTCTTCCGTCCGCAATAAGCTCCTCTCCCCGCTTCTTCGGTGTTAATCCCAGGAGGCCAGCAGCTCCTCTCTTCGTCATTTATCCCCTTCCAGGTAAATCCCTTATCTCCTCTCATCAACTTTGTGTATCACTTCCTGGTGCAAATCTTCTCTGCATGTGGAATTCAATACCTTAAAGTTTTGCTGATAATCTCTCCTACTTTGAAGAAAATTATAAAAAGGGGCGTTTACATACGTACCACACAAATCTGATGTAAATTTCAGGTTATATACATTTAGAATTTGGAAAACTGGATGAACGGGCATGCTGCGTATCCCATGCCATCCCTTCTCTGCATTGCTTGGCCACTTTCGCGTGTGATTGTGGGTGCAGAATGACATCCATTGCTTTGCTACTTTCGTGTGAAAGGGAGGAGTTTTGCTTGTGGTTATTAGCAATTTGCTAAAAACAAATTTTGTTTTGTAATTTGCTCAAATTTCAATTAGTTGATTCTTCTATCTAGCATAAAAAGAAATTGATTTTTATGATTTCAAGTAGTTTTAGAGAAGTTCTTGTTCTCATTTGTTTTAATGTGCAAGTGAATGGTTGTGGGTGTGATGGTGGTGATAAATGGGTTGTTTGATTTTTATGATTTCATTATCTAACAGTATATTGTTTGGCAAGAACTAGAAATCAAGAGCATCATTGGTGAATGTTGATTATAGTTTGTTGTTTACACCCAAGTTTTGTTGGGTAAAAAAAAGTTACAATTTACTTGTGAAAATTTTGCATGCATACCACAACATTCGTTCCTTAATAACCAATTGTTTNTACCACAACATTCGTTCCTTAATACCTAATTGTTATATAAATCATCTAAATTTATTAGTTTACATTGTTGGGTTAAGGTTTCATCATTTAAGAGGCCTACTACAAAATTTGATTTTTTAAGTGATGTTGGCTAATCAAGCCAAATTTATGCATATCATTTATATTGGTTCTTGTTATTTTTTTTTTGGCGGAATATAAAGATATTAGTTCAACACATGTGATTTGGACAATTTTAGTGAGAATCTTAAAAGAAAATGAGTGCCTTCATCATTGCTATCTATCTTGGATCAAACTCATGAGCTCTACAAAATCGTTCACGAACTTTACACGAGAATCTAGTTTCATCCATTTTCATAATTACGTAATGATTAATCAAGCTGATTAAAAAATTGAAGGAAAAAAATAAATGGTCATTTATTCAGAAATAGCAGCAAATCAGCGATTTTCCAAATGCAGATACCAAACAGCTACACAACTTATTCAAATCAGGGGCAGAATGGTCATTTATCCAGAAACAGCTGCAAATCAGCTGTTTTTCAAACGCATAAACCAAACAGTTAACCAGCTTATTCAGATCAGTTGATGATCAGCAGCTTATCTGGATCAGCAGCTTATCAGCATAAGCTGGATAAGTTGCAGCTGCCCCAAACAGACCCTAAGTGTCACAAGAAAAATTCTAATTTTTTTTTTGGAATAAAATCATATATATATATATATATATATATATATCTCTTAAAATTATAAGTTGAACCTATATTTTAACAAAAAATGTTCATTAAACTATACATCTTTTTTACATATATTTATTCTAGTTCGGTATAGTTTTAAAATATTTGCTTTAGTCAAAATTTTAAAATGAACTTGTATACATCAAAGAAGTTAAAATAAAGCCATATTTTAACTCACTATATTTATCTTTCTTGCAAAAAATTATGTATTTTTGTTGCCTTTTTAAAATTTTTAATTTTATTAATTTAGAATTATTTTTTTTATGAAAATCTATTAAATAAATGATCCAATAACAATAAATAAGTAGTGCTAGATAATAGAAAAAAAATGAATTTATTAAGAAAAAAGTAACTAATAAAGGTAAAATCCAGCAAAAAGTATATATGAATGAATGGAAAAAAAAGGGTACATCCAGAAATGCAATCTATATAATAATACCTGAAATGTTTTCATTTATATTCTTTTATATTCAATATAATAATACCAATAATAATAATAATAATTATTATTATTATTATTATTATAATAATTATTATTATTATTATATAAAGAAAATTTAACTACTATTACTATTATCATATATTTTTATTAAGTTTATTATGATCTATTTTTAATTATAATTAATTAAAATTATTTTCATGTTTTTCTACAACTTTCATTTACTTTACTTTGTTTTTAAATTATTCAATATTTTCTCATATTTTTTAATACAAGATTACCATGAAATTGAGGTGACAATAACTTTAAATATATCAAACAAACTAATAAATTGCTAAGAAAAACATATTACAAATAAGAAAAAAAAAATGCATGGACAAAGAAAATTCCTAATAAAAAAAGTTTTATACATGTATGTAGAAATAAATAGATCCCGTCGAAACCACCGTACACATTTTCTTATAAATATATTTTTTATAATTTCTTATAAGAAAAAAATAATTTAAAATGCAATAATTAACGAAAATCATTGAAAAAATACATATATCAATGATCAAAGTTGTTGAATCTGAATAGAATGTAGGGTCCGATATTGTACGTGAATACATACAACTTGGCGAAAGAACATAAAGACTCGGTGTTGTAAGAAGAGCGCTACAAGGAGAGGATTGAATGGAAGAGATTTATGGAGGGGAATCTTAGGCAAAAGTGTTAATTCCAAATCTTTGATCAACTGGAGGAAGATGGTTTCTCCTTGAATTCTATAATTCTTAGAGTTTTTGAGAGGAAGAATGAGCGAACGAGAGCGAGAGCGAGAGAGAGACAGAAAGAGAGAGAGAGAGAAAGAGAGAGAGCTTTTAGTAAAAAAATTGGAGACCTTCACGAAATAGAGATGAGAAGGAGAAAAGGAGAGATCTCATTTCTTTTCATTTGTTCGTTTTTTTATACATGAGATAGAAAATAATATAAAACTGTCAAAGTAGGGCATGAAAGATTATATTGTTGACTTCTCTCTGACCAGTGTCATGACTATGACGCATTTTCGGCTAATGTCAGATGTTGTCAGTACAGGATCTATCCCCGATACTTGGGCAATGAGATCGAATCTCCAGTATCGAACAACATTTTTAAATGAGAGATTGACAAATGTTCTGGCCGATCCTAATAACTTTCTCGAATTGCTAAGTCGTCCTCTTAGGGAAGATGATGATAAGTTGCAGCACTGATAGGAGTTTTAAAATAATTATATTAATTAACAAAAAATTGTAACAAACACACTATGCAATGTATATAGAATACACTAGGGACCAACAAAAACTTTGCACAATAACAATAGAACTATACTCACACAACCAAAGAATGTTTGCTAACTAGTGCTAAACTTTAAATTTTGATCACATCATTTGATGCTATGATAACATCATAAAAAACTTAACCCCACTTTGCAGTGTCAAATTATGTGCACATTTCTTGTAAGTAATACAAGAATTAGAACCTAAGATAGATCTCATTAAGAACAAAAGTTAATTTTTAACGTGAAGCTATGCACTAACTAGAAAACTATATTTTTTATTCAAAATAAATTTTTTTTCTTGAAATTTAGTTTTAATACTCTTTTAAAGTTAATAAATTAAAAAAATTTAAGGGTTAACATGTTGAGGTTTGTGCTAAAGTTTCAATAAAAATATATTGATGTCAATAAGGAACATATGTAGTCTTAAACCTTTGTTGAAAGCAATTAAAGCCCTGATCTCTAATTCCTAAGATGATATATCTATGCACATAGTAAATTAAAAATTGAATTTATCATTTCCCTCAAAGATCACTAAGGTTTAAAAGAAGTTGTTTTATTCTCCTAAACCTTAGTTGTGGTTCTTCTAATGTAGAATTTAGACTCCATCAAAATCTAAAAGCTACACTATCTTAACCAAGAATGTGATCACCATTAATTGCTAAATGACTTTTGAAAACGAAAAAAATGATTTGCACCAATATCGAGATAATCTAACAGTTTAGATGAAAATGTCTAGTCATGATCTCATTGATGAAAAATTGCAAGTGCTTATGAAGCCGATCGATTGAAAACCACCAGTTGACCAATAGTGACCCGACTAAAGGGACCCACCCAAGCTAACTGGAACATGCATTCACACCAACGACTGAACAAAGACCTAGCACCCCCAACAATCTCATAAGTATCAACGCCCATAGATCTCAAGAGATCACTAAGGAATGATAATCAACTAAGTTGACCGGTTGCCCTAAGGCTAACCAGATACCACACTCAAAATACACTGACTTCCTGGAATGAAGGTCGACCAGTGTCCGTATGAAAAAGTGTCAAATTTGGTTACGAATAGGAAAAGATGCCGAAAATGGTTGTGAATACAAAAAGGTTCAAGCACGTCAAAAGAAAATAATAACATGTAATGTCTCTATTAAAGCAGGGGCAAACATATAATTTTACACTTTGTCCCTCTATATCCTATATATAGGGGGGATCATAGTATGTATTATGGGCTTTTTGACTCTAATAGTTAGGTCTATCTTCTATAGAGAGAACTCTCCCCCGTTCCCTTTTGTAACCACCACATTCAATACTTAAATTAGGTCACAAAGCCCGATGATACCCCATTCGCCCCTATAGGGCAAGTCTGTATGCACACACACACACACACACACTCTCTCTCTCTCTCTACCTCTCTCTCACGATTTCTAGCGCTCCGATCCTTAGACATACTTCACATGATAAATCTAAATTCAACAGATTTAGAAAATTACACAAACAAACATAGAATTATTTTTTTAAAAATTATTATGATAAAAAGATCTACAAACATATAATGATTTTAAGAAATTTGCATCATAAAACCGTACCAATATCAGATAGCATCTACACATTTATTTATTCACCTATATTTTACTCTATTTCTTGAAAGCTGTAATTTTTTATAATAAAATCATTTTCTTTTTGACTATACAAATATAAATATATAATGTCTTAAAAGTAAGTACAACTTTTCAGAAAAAAAAAACAAAGACTTGTACGATGTGGTCGTTAATTAGTATTTTAATGTCATGTCTGATATTTCTAGTGTTTCCCCCACAAAGACTGCCAAAGAAAAATAGAAAATGCTTTCAGTGTGCTGTTTGACATCAGCTCATCAAGTAATTTATGTTGGAATCTTGCTTTTCAAATCACAAATCAAGTTTGAGCTTAAAGCCCATATATTTTTGACTTAATTATGAATGCTCTTATTAGATATTTATAGGAGAATGCACTTTGATGTACGCATTATGCGGATGATATCCTTCTTGTTGATGAGCCTAGAGAAAGAGTTTAAGAAAAACTGAAATTATGGACTTCGACATTAAAGTATAAAGGCCTTCGTTTGAGTAGATAAAGAACTAAATACATGAAATTTAATTTTAGTAGTAGTAGGTCTAGTGATAGAGTTGTAACAATGGGTGATCAAATCATTAAAATGTGTAAATGTTATAGATTTCTCGAGTCTCTTATTCAAAGTGATGATGATATAGGTGTGGATATGATTGGTAGATTTCAAGTTGGTTGGTTGAAGTGACGGAATGCATCCGACCTATTGTGTGATAAAAAATATCACTTAGACTTAAGGAAAAATTATTGTCACGAGACTACTAATGTTCTACGGTGTAGAATGTTGGCTTCTAAAAGAGAATCATAAAACAAATTTGTGGGATAAGAACATTTAGATGGATGAGTGGCTTGACACATATAGACAAAATGCGAAATGAATATATTCATGATAGGGTTTGTGTAGCTCCGGTGGCAGACAAGATTGGAGAGAGTGGACTTAGATGGTTTGGTCGCTTTAAACATCATCCATCTGATGATCTGGTTGGGAGAGTAGAAGTTTTGGATTAGACTTATGTCAAGAAAGGTAGATGTAGACCTAAAAAAAATTGGGCATATTGTATTAAATTAATGATCTTAATATATTAGAAATAAATGGAAATATGACATTCAATAGGACACTATGAATTTCACTTCATAGGACATTATACATACCATACATAGTTAGGCAACTTGATTTGTAATCAAGTCAAAAGACCAAACAGTCTTAATTAAATAACAACCTGCCCTATCTTACATCATTAAAACATATCAAGCATGGTTTTACTTGTGTAGGCGATTTAGATGGTGGCCCTTTCTTGATAGGGTTCTAAGTCCATTACATTTTGTGCTTTCTTTTTCTTTGATTTGGGTTCCAAAATTTCACTTCTCTCGATGAATTTCATCTTAAGATTCCGAATTTTTTGTCTAGTTATGATGTAAATCCTCATTGTTAGGTTGTTGCATGATTATATGTCATGCAATGTAAGTTCTAATACTCTAATAAAACATTAGCATGAAATATTAAATTTTCTTCAAAAGCAACAAAACCAAACAATAAGATTGTCTGAGACGTTACTAATGTTTCTTTGGTATCTCCCATGTCTCCTACCTTTTCTCTTTTTGACTTTTGNAACAGTCTTAATTAAATAACAACCTGCCCTATCTTACATCATTAAAACATATCAAGCATGGTTTTACTTGTGATTAGGCGATTTAGATGGTGGCCCTTTCTTGATAGGGTTCTAAGTCCATTGCATTTTGTGCTTTCTTTTTCTTTGATTTGGGTTCCAAAATCTCACTTCTCTCGATGAATTTCATCTTAAGATTCCGATTTTTTTATCTAGTTACGATGTAAATCCTCTTTGTTAGGTTGTTGCATGATTATATGTCATGCAATGTAAGTTATAATACTCTAATAAAACATTAGCATGAAATATTAAATTTTCTTCAAAAGCAACAAAACCAAACAATAAGATAGTCTGAGACGTTATTAATGTTTCTTTGGTATCTCCGATGTCTCCTACCTTTTCTCTTTTTGACTTCTATTAATAAATGTTTCATTTTCAAGCCTTTCTTATTTGAAAATCTAATGTCCAATAATGGAAGCCTAAAACTTAGAAATTTCTTGAGGACAAAACCACAGCCTTAATCAAGAGTTTTCTTAAATAACTTCGGCTGTTTAAAATAAAATTAAGTATGGGGGCTTGCCCTTATATAAAATTGAAGACCCTATATTTAATCTAAATTCTATCTAATCTTTGAATTTGATTTGGAAAAAAATTGTCGGTTTTAATCATAGACCAGTGCAAATATCCAACATTTCTTGATTTAAATAATCAAACTCATCTTGAAGTCGTATTTATATCTTTTGGGATGGTCTGCGGCTTATGATTACCTGCTCAATTATTTAAATAACCAAATCTTTGAATCTTCACAGTATTCAAATCCCTGTTTCAAGAAACATAAAGCCGACAAGGTCATAGGAAAATATCTTAGACCTCAAGGCTTTCTTAAAGATGCTTATGCTAGTGTTGACTTTGTGATCTTTTACTTCTAGCATTTCCCTCTTGAAGCTTGCCATGAACCCATGTAGGCTATCATGCCCACCTTGTTTAAGCTGCCACAATGACTGTAAGCTCTTGATAGGCCACTAAGTNCCGACAAGGTCATAGGAAAATATCTTAGACCTCAAGGCTTTCTTAAAGATGCTTATGCTAGTGTTGACTTTGAGATCTTTTACTTCTAGCATTTCCCTCTTGAAGCTTGTCATGAACCCATGTAGGCTATCATGCCCACCTTGTTTAAGCTGCCGCAATGACTGTAAGCTCTTGATAGGCAACTAAGCGCTTATAAATTGTGCTAGGAACAATATTCTAAAGTCAGCAGAACTAGTAATGTTCTCTGATGGAAGTGTGTGGACCACTTCAAAGGTGACGAACTTAAAGTATTGAAAAATAGATGAAACTTGAACTCATCTGAGATTTTGAGTAGGCATATGGACAACTCAAAAGCTATGAGGTGATTGTTGAGGTCGAACCTCTCACTGTAAGACTCACGGGCTGGTAGCTTGAATTTCTCAGGNGAAACTTGAACTCATCTGAGATTTTGAGTAGGCATATGGACAACTCAAAAGCTATGAGGTGATTGTTGAGGTTGAAACTCTCCCTGTAAGACTCACGGGCTGCTAGCTTGAATTTCTCAGATGTTTCGCCTCAGTTATTTTGAGGGAGAAGGTGTTTTACAGTTGGCTAGGTGCCTCTGCTCGACCAACACACTACATTTTTACCTGGGCGGACCATGCATAATCTTGATACAATGAGTCATCAGCTCCTTCCAGATCACTTCCCGCTTTGTCGCCGTTGTGCACCTAGGCCACCTCCTATGGCTAGTTTTGTCATTGTAAGGCATGGTTCCCTGCTAAAGCTGTGATGGACTTTAAGGTTTCAATGATTTAGCCTGTCACTTGTTCCACGATATGGGCTCTGATTTTCTACATTCCTCCTGCCATCCTTTCCTCAATCTCCTCTCGTGTGTCTATGCTAGCTATTGCCCTTTGGTTGCTTGCCACTCTTTAGAATCTCCGTGCTCCTTATCTACTTGATGGCATGATTCTGCCCCCACCGCATTATTTAGGATGTTGAATTTATATTTGTCTGAGAGACATGACTAAGGAATAAAGCGCTAAACGAGAAAATAAGTAGAGAGGGAGAGAGAAGGCCAATAACACAGTAATGAACAGAAGGATCCCCCCTTTATTACTAAGGTAGCTCATTATTTATAGGGTAATGTTTATAGATATTTACATATTATACCCCTCAGATAGTAGATAGAACGGGGGCACTTTGGTCCATGCATAATAACGAACTATGAATCCAGTGAGTATGATTGGGTGGCTGTTAGGTCAGCGGTTAATGAACCGGGTTGGAAAACGACTCCTTTGTTCAGGCAAACATGACTTTGGTATGTCTTCTTAAGGTAATATGCATTTGGTTTCCCATTCCTTTTTACCTTTTGAAGATGTGTCGCTTCCGAATGTATGAGTGTTTCGGTACATTTTGATGACTTTTGGTTATCCCTGAAAAGCTCCGGTAGGTCATGCCTCTCCTTCCTCCTTCCCTTGGATGACCTCGAGATCCACACCAACTCATTCTTGATTTATATGTTAGAATCTTTTTTTNCATAATAACGAACTATGAATCCAGTGAGTATGATTGGGTGGCTGTTAGGTCAGCGGTTAATGAACCGGGTTGTTCAGGCAAACATGACTTTGGTATGTCTTCTTAAGGTAATATGCATTTGGTTTCCCATTCCTTTTTACCTTTTGAAGATGTGTCGCTTCCGAATGTATGAGTGTTTCGGTACATTTTGATGACTTTTGGTTATCCCTGAAAAGCTCCGGTGGGTCATGCCTCTCCTTCCTCCTTCCCTTGGATGACCTCAAGATCCACGCCAACTCATTCTTGATTTATATGTTAGAATCTTTTTTGTTTAAGGCACCAACCAAATATTATATCACTTACCCTAACAAAAATTATTTTTAGAGAACTGTTTGTCTTCAGCTCATTAAGTAATTTATGTTGGAATCTTTTTATTTTTTTTACGTCACGAATCAAATTTTGTATCACCTACTCTTAAATAAATGCTTTTAGTGTATTGTTTGTTAAGTAATTTATGTTGGAAATTTTTTTTAAGTCACCAATAAAATATTGTATCACTTACTCTAAAAAAAATAATACTTTTAGTGAACTATTTGTCTTTAGCTCNATCAAATTTTGTATCACCTACTCTTAAATAAATGCTTTTAGTGTATTGTTTGTTAAGTAATTTATGTTGGAATTTTTTTTTAAGTCACCAATAAAATATTGTATCACTTACTCTAAAAAAAAATAATACTTTTAGTGAACTATTTGTCTTTAGCTTATTAAGTAATTTATGTTGGAATCTTTTTTTAAGTCACAAATCAAATATAAATAAATGTTTTAAGCTCATGTTTTATTGGTTTTAGCTTGAAATAATAAAATTATATCATAAATAAAAAATATGTTAGCAATGATCTTGGAGAAATCTAACGGTCCAAAAGGGAAGAGTACGACGAATAATGAGGCATATTTATTCTGCGAAGTGAAACTATCTGAGTAAAGACAACAAAACCAAAGCTGAACGAGCGATGAGGCGGACATGACAGTTGAATAGCCCAACTCTTAGCTATTCATCAAGACACAAGACGAAAGAAAATCCAAGCTAGCTAGAATCGAAAAGACAACTCAATGCAATAGCAACCCTCCAATGGAACTGATCTAAAAGAAGATTTGGTTTAATGTTACTTATGAAAGGGAAGCCCTAGAAGGTCCTCATCAATGATTTATAACAATCGACCGTCAGGCCATATCAGCTGACCGATCTGAATCTAACAAGCTCAACCGATCGAATTGTTATTACTGACCCGAAGCGTACTAAAGCATGTCAGCAAAGTCAAAAAGTAGTAAGAAGACAGACTTATGTATGTAAAATAAAAAAAAATCACAGTAACAAACCCCTTTAAAGCATGGGAAAAAATATGATATCATCATTTTGTCCTTTCTCTATAATTAGGAGNAGCCCTAGAAGGTCCTCATCAATGATTTATAACAATCGACCGTCAGGCCATATCAGCTGACCGATCTGAATCGAACAAGCTGAACCGATCGAATTGTTATTACTGACCCAAAGTGTACTAAAGCATGTCAGCAAAGTCAAAAAGTAGTAAGAAGACAGACTTATGTATGTAAAATTAAAAAAAATCACACTAACAAACCCCTTTAAAGCATGGGAAAAAATATGATATATTCATTTTGTCCTTTCTCTATAATTAGGACNTAGCCGAACAAACCGATACTGTCGAATTGAAACCGACCAATGTCAACCGACCAAGGAAAAAAGTAGTCAAACGACAGGCCTATGTATGTAAAATACAAGAAATATCCAAATACAAACTTCTTAAAACATGGTAAAAAATATAATATCATCATTTTATATCATCTTATCTATAAATAGGGAAATCATTTTATGAATATGACACTTATATCTAATATTTTACAACCCTAGTTATTTGGACAAACTACAATAAAATAAAGGCGGCAGAAGTCTCAAAAGACACCCATACTTGTAGCAGAATCGCAATCACTGCCTGCACACCCAATCGCTGCAAGATAATATGCATTTGATAAGAGAGAGTTTTTTTCTTTTTTTAGCAGCTTTAAAATGAGATTTCTTTGTATTTTAAAATGTGGGTCGCTATTCACGTGAAGGGTGTGAGCATTTAAATAATCTTTAATTTCAACTGGACGTAGCTTTACAGCATAATAAATTAAACATGAGTGAGCACGCGACTATATAGTAATATGTGCTAGAAGATTTACATCGGTTGAGTAATAATTATTAATCATCTTAATATTGTGTTGAAAACCAACAAACACTGAGTTAAGAAATAAGTAGAACGAGATATCTAAATTTTTTAGGTGAAAAACTCTTGAAAGGGGGAAAAATCACGGGGCTGACCCACTTCAAATAATCTATTATGAATGGTGAGTACACAAGTTTACTCTTCTCTTCAATTAGAAAATATGAAATTACAAAAATTGTGTATTTATAATCTCATTGTAGTTTTTAGGGACAATAGGTTGCAGGGACCATAATAGTAGTCCATCGTGAGTGTTGTAAATGGTGGCTATAGCACAAACTTGTCATAAAGGCATAGTTGATAATCATGACAGTAGTTAGTCAGATGGGTCACAGATGATTGCTTTAGGAGCATTTTCAAATCTATACAACTTGCACATAACAAAAAAATAATAGCATTACTCTCTAATCCATCATCACAACACATAATATAATGACAATCGAATACCAATAATGAATGTAACAAATACTAATATAAATTATGAGAAGTACACATGTACAACCACAATATAAATTCAAATATTCCAAAGTTTTAAAAATACAAAAACTCTTAATCGGACTTCCTCCATCTCCTCCTACCAAGCAACAGAACTCATCGGCCACTTACCCCAATGATCTGCAACGCTCTGTCAAGCGTGTTATACTCTCATCAACTCTCTGTTGTCCTTCACACGTATGACAGAGCTCTTTATTGTTCTACAGGGAAAAAGGAAAAAGGCGAAAGCTTTTCCTTTTTTCCCCCTTTGCTCGGTTTGGATTGTGAAACAGCCAAGAAGGAATCAAGTGACCTTTTGACTCTTTTGATTCTGATCACCCTTTTTCGGCGAGCAGTAGAGAAAGAAGGGGATGAGAGATGAGAGATGAGAGAAATTTTCTTGTAAATCAATGTGATTGTTGATGTAATTTCTCGAAGTAATAAGAGAATGTAGAAAATTTACCGAACCACATAAATCTGTGTGTTCTGCTGCGTTTTCTATTTTACAAATTTTCTCGATCCGATTTTCACTTTATTACCGTCGTTTTTCACAACACCAATAACCTATAAAGATGTCAAGGGCAACTATAAATTGAATATTGGTTTAAAGGTTTCAGCTATATAAGCATCAATATAATATTATACATCATCGCTCTTATGCCATACTTTTTCAACTTATAAGTCACTTTGATGTTTCATATGTATATTCAACAATTTGAATACAACCATGAGATGGATCATGATGCTTCAATTTCTCATAAGCGAAACCACCATTATTTCATATTCCCACATTATTGAACTTTCATGCTTTGCTTAATCGAAGTTAACAAATATATACATGAGAAAATCGGGAAATCTAGTAAATATACATTTTGAATTTGAAAGTTATATACATAGATTTAGTTGGATTTATAAAAATCTATAATTTAGCATTTTAATTGAGGCGTTTGATAGGTAAATACATGAGAATTGTTGAGAATATGGAATTCCATACTTAAGCTCGAAGGTTATTGTTAGCTATGACTCATATATTAGAATTTGGAGTCTCTTGGAGTGAAGTGATATGTCTCTTGGAATGAAGAGGTGTGTCTTTTGGAGATAAGTGAGTTGGGGGAGCGAGGGCGGGCGTGTTAGTAATTTTATCTGTAGGTTTTATTATATATATGACGTATAACCCCATGGGTATGTACCAGACTCCTCTGAAATAGTGAAATTCGCCGCTCTGCTCTGCAGGACGTAGGCATCTTTGCTAAACCTCTTTAAATCTTTGTGTTCTTCTAGCTTTGTGTCGATTCTTATTTTTCTTCGCCCTAATTCCTCAATAGTTATGATCGTAAATAAATTAACGCCTAAAAAAAATTCTAAATTTTATAGTTGAATGAAAGTGTTATATATGAATATATTTATAAAACTGGAATTATACATTCAAATTATATGAAATATAGATTTAAATATATAGGATTTCAACAAACCAGTTAATTTACATCCAAAAATCTAATATTATGAACGCAGATACATTAAATTTCTGTAAATTCGTAAATATACATTTGGAATTTTAGTTTTATGACTATTAAGTGTTGAGGGTGTAAACATATGAGATAATATAAAATATGCTGCTTAATAAGTATAGATTTAAGTGTTATGTATGTAAATACTTGAAGATTTGAAGTGTTGGGCATGTGAATGATTTGGCATTAAGAAAACATGTAGATTCGCATCTAAATTTAGGTATTATATGTGTAAATATATTAGGATTTAAGAAATATGTAGGTTTTCATTTGGATTTAGGCGTTAGGGAAAAAGGAAATTTGAATGATCTATATCTATGAATATATGTTGTTTATATATGAAATTTAAAGGTTTGAGTTTTATATATGTAAACATATAAATAATTGAATAATCTTAAACAAGCTTGTTGCTATGAAACAATAATTTGTTACTAAAATCAACGTCCCGGACGCACCGGTGCGACCCGTTTCGTCATCAGGAGTCATCCAGAAAAGTTCGTCGACGATCGCGCCAATTTAACTCTGATTCGTACGTTGCGACAAATGAAGTTGATTGGGGCAATCAGAGCTGTTCAACAAGCAAGTTGTTGACCGGTCCTCGCTTAAGCTACAACCAAAGTCAAACAAGTTGCTATTGACAGAAAGTCAAACTCCGTACATCGTGGGGTCCACCTTATATCTTTCGAACCCTATGTGAACTAAACTTGAGCTTAAATACGTCGGCTTTAATCAACTCAATTAAATGCTGAGGATTGAAAACCGTTTATACAAAACTTCAAGGAGTGAAGAAATGACTTGAATTTCTAAACCGTTTATACAAAGCTTACACATTGTGATTTTATGCAGTATCCTGCTGCTCAAGTAGTCTGCAAGGCCTTCAGTGGACATATCTTGCACCAGACTAAGGGGTTCGTTCCGTGTTGATGCTGCTTGGAGGCGGCTACCATCGGTCGGCAATGATCCTCTGATATGAGGTGAGCCCAACAACCATTCTAATGCCTGGAAGTCATGATTTAGTTATTCAAAACTTCTCATGGTTCAGAAAAGCCTTGAAATAGCCCAAACAGGAGTCTAGAGGTCAAAAAGACAAAAAGGCCTGACATGATCACATTTAAACTAGGTGTGGTCATGCCTCACCTTTGGCGTGACCATGCCCAAAAATGGGTAAGCTTTGAGCCTAGGGATATGAGGTCCTTTGGGCAGAGGAGTAAAGGCATCAAAATTCATTCGATCTGTCGCTAGAACAGGAGTGCTTGGAAAGATCTTCTTTCAAAACTTCATTTTCTCCTTTGTTCTTTCTAATTTTCTTCTTCTTCCTTCATTAAACTCTTGATAAAGTGTGAGGAAAGATATTAGAGGAACTTTTTGGAGGACAAAGCTTCATCTCCTTTGGAAAAGGAGAGCTTCATCCAGCTTGGAAGAAGAAAAACTTCAAATCTTCTTTAGAAGAAGAGAACTTCATCCCAACAAGTTAGGTGCAAGGAGCATGCAAAGAAATGCACCATTAAAGCCCTTTAAGTCTGGATGTTAGAGATTTAAGGACTTAGGTTTTTTTGTTAGAGGGAGCCTATAGGTTAGGAAGCATTTTTGTGGATTTTTCCTATTTGAACCCATGAGTGTTCCTTAACCTCTAAATCATTAACCCTAAATGGAAGGAATTTGAATTTCCCATGATTTTGACGTCTTCAGTATTCTATGGAGAGATTGGAGCACATGGGACTTCAAGGATGAAAAAACCCCTTAGCATTTTCATTCTTCAAGCTATGGAGTAGTTTTCTTCGAAATAATTGAAGAAAAGCCCCCTCTCTTCTTTTTCTAAATTTGGAGGTAGCTTCACTACGACATCCATAAATTAAAGCATATGATCCTATGTGAGAATACTATAAGGGGTTTAATTTGCTATCAAAATGCATTTAGTTCACTGCTTACATGTCTTGCATGATACTTTGCACATGTAACCATTTTAGCTCGATCAGCCGCCCCAAACCCAATT
Source organism: Phalaenopsis hybrid cultivar (assembly GCA_002079205.1). Lineage (NCBI taxonomy): Eukaryota > Viridiplantae > Streptophyta > Magnoliopsida > Asparagales > Orchidaceae > Phalaenopsis > Phalaenopsis hybrid cultivar. The sequence goes on along the minus strand of JXCR01014041.1, from coordinate 27,732 downwards.
GATCGATCAATTGGGTTTGATCGGCCACCAAGATCCGATCATCCAACCACTTTTGTTAGTCGGCCGCTCCGACTCGATTGACCAAACAATTTAGTTCAATCGACCACCAAGCTCTGATTATCTAACCACTTCGGTATGATCAGCAACCCCGACTCGATCGACCAATCAATTTTGTTTGATCGGCCTCCAAGGTCTGATCATCTAGCCACTTCGGTTTGATCGATCACCCTGGCCCAATCAATCGATCAATTTGGTTCGATCAGCCACCAAGGTCTGGTCAACCACCCACTTCTATTCAATCTGCTACCCCGGCCTGATCGACCGATCACTTTAGTTTGATCGGCCACCAATGTCCGATCAAACCACTCACTTTGGTTCAATCCTTCAATAAGACTAATCAACCAATCACTTTACTCGGGTTAGCTACTCCAGCCCGACCAAACCCCTTTGGCCATACACCCAGTTGACCATCCCAGTCAACTTGAAGGGTGAATTGGCCAAACTCACTTGCATGTCACATCCCTTGGATGTTTTTTCGTATTCCATGCATGAAATTGTGAATTTGTTTGCATTATTGTTGTATGTGCATAAAAAAACGAATTTTTGAATGTTGTGTAATGTGTTAAATACTATTGCATAGAAAAAAAATCAAATTTGCCTTTCACATCTGCTTGCATGTGGTGTCTCATAGAGTACCATTACTTGTGGTATTATCACACAAATATGCCATAGTATGTGTGTGGCTCACTGCTTGCAAATCTTTGATAACTAGTGGCTAGCAATGCTAGCCTGTCGGTGTTTGAATCTTCTAAACGGAGAGCACGCGACCCCATCTCTTATGGCATTTACATTTGAATGTCCAAGAATTTCATGTTATGTGCTCAATTTGGATCATGCTTTAAAGCCATTGAACCCATCAAATGAACAACGTGTGCCCATCTAATTATGATATGCGCTATGTTGCATGATTGAATGAGCATCAGCTTGTATGTCATGATAACAAATTAGACTCATTGGGCGAATGACCCTGTGTTGATTGTGATGCTTTAATGAGCATTGCTTGTCAGGTAAATCTCAATGAGCAATGCGAGTTATTGCATCAGAATCAACACAAGTATGATTGTCCTAAGATTCTAAGGGTTCTAACATATGTCACCTTGCAAGTACGGACTCGCATTTAATAGTCCATTATATTTTAAAATTATGTAAAAAGCAAAGTCAGGCTACATGTGAGACCAACCCTTTTAAAGTCCTTTTTGGGTAACAAATATTAGATCCATTGGATCTTTAGAATGGGGCTGGTGTTGTCGACTCCATCAAAGTCATATGTTAGTTGCCCCCATACCACACAAGCGCTTAGATGCTTCAGTTAGACCACTTTTCGTTAGATGGTATACAAGGCCAAAACTAAGATTCTTAAGTAGTCTTTTTAATGTCTTGACTATTGTTCTATGTTACTTGCACCCTAGCTAAGCTTCTTTTTATGTCCTGCATGACACAAATCGCCATGCCATTTAGTTTATTTTTAAAATAAAATTTTCTAATTTTTTTAAGAGAATAAAGTTATAAGCGGGAACTGAGAAGTGTGAATCCACGCGTTCACACTTGTAAACTTCTCCGCGGTACTATAATTTCTCTGTGGTTTCCATAATTAATGTCATACACGTGGCATGTGATGATTGGTTTTGTAGACTGACTATTGCTCTCCGACGGCGGGAAGCAATCCACGCCAGCCTTCTTCATCCTCCGGTCCCTCCTGGTTATTTAAAGCGAGGGGATTTTCCTCAACAGACAACAAGAAGAAATTAAGAAATTTTAATGGCGGCTCTGGCGTCTATGGCACATCTTCTTCGTCTTCTTCTTCTCTTTGAATCATGTTGGAGCTTGCTGTTTATTATTATATACATTTTTTATAAATATAAATGCCTCTCAAGCTTGCATTTTATGCACATTAATAATTTTATTTTTTTGAAAAATTAGCATTTTTATATGACATTTGCTGTGGATGGAAAAAAGATAGGTTGGATGGCATGTGTATTTTTGATTGAATTTGGAAAATATTACATTCTTCGTGAGGACGACGGAGTGGATGGCACCACTACAACTGCGTCATGCAATCCACGCCATACACGACATCCGATTTATCGGACGTAATATTTTGTTGATTGAGTAGGCATGTTTCTATTTATTAGATGATTGTTATTGGTCATGTTAATCTAAGATGTTGTTAGATGCTAGAAGTGTTGTTGCTAGAGAGTGATTGTGATCACGTTAATTTAGAGTCAAGGAAGTTTTAGTATATATATTGTTATATTCATATGTATTTATACACACATATGTACATAAACACGTACATACAAAATGGATTCTCACATCTGTGATTAATTGTCTAAGCCAACTCTATGCATGCAAGCTTTGTATTTATAACCCAAATTTTTTCAGGTATGTTTAAGCACTCAAATTCAAGTGATTGATTCATGTTAGCCAATTGTTTACTAGATTTTTCTAAACATTTCTTTTAATTTTCTAGGCCAAATTTAGATGCTCAACCCATATGTCTATTTGAACCACATTCATTCAATTTAAATACACATCACACCAATTATGATGACAAATGTTTTACAACATATTGAATAAAATATCTACTTTCATGGATCTTATATATCTTTTGCTCAACCAAACCATAGGGGTCAAAATGTTATTGTTGATCAAAAGTTATCTATCCAAGTCTCTTCATCAGTCTATAGGATGCTTAGTGGTTCAATTTCTATTTAAGTCCAAGCAAGAAGAGGGGAGGGCAATAACTTGATTTTTTTTCCCAATAGCATGTGTCTTGTGAGCCAATCTAATTAATATTTGAGTGATTTTAGGTAATATCAATTAATGCTAAAATTATGTATAGCAATCAAAGGCAACAAAATATCCACTTGAAGAGGTTTGTCAAATAAAAAGTCTAAGAATAATAGATTGATTTATCAAATCCATGTACTCCTAAATATGAAAACGTAAGTGATATAAAAATAATGGGAAAGATTCTTGGAAATAAAAATCTAGAGTCAAGGCCACTTTAAAATCTTAATTACAAATTAAACCTTAAACCAAGAAATTATCTTTACAAATATAGCAGTACAGTCCTCAATATAAAAATAAAAATCAATTAGACATGAGTTGGGTTACGGGACAATACAAATCCAAAAGATATATAACTTGAAAGATAGATTTAATTTATTAAAAAGGAAGCATATTAGTCATAAATTTCTACATCAAAGATAATTAAAGAGGATGCAGTAATCTATGAAACACATCATCAAATATAAGAAGATCAAATTTTAGCTTCATAAGAAGAAGCTAATAGGAGTTGGTGATTTGAGGAGAATGAAGTAGAGGGTTATACTACTAGTTGAACATAAAAGGGGCACAGATCAAAAATAAAAGACAACAATGAAGAAATCACCAAGTCGTGATATTGCATGCCTAATAGTGTTAAAATCATATAGTGTTGCTTTAGATGGTTCAACAGAAGCATTTAGTAGCCAAAAATAAATTGATCTTAGCACCCCAAAGTGCTAGTTCATGGGAGCACACCAAAATAGATAATGAGAGTGAAAGGAAAGAAGACGAAAGTGGTCTCATATCGATGATATCAGTAAAAATTACATCTGATTGATGGAGATTATATCAAAATTTAATTGTAATAGCTACTTAGTCATTGGACAAAGGCCAAATAAAATAGAAGTCTGCATGATCGACTAGATAAAACTACACTATGTCAAATTTGGTCAAATTTTAATGAAACCAAGAAAATTAACATCCAATATAACATAATGAGGAAAAGGCTACTAGAAATTGGGAATGAAATGATCTTAGTTGTACCGTTAATGGTGGTAAGAAATAATGTGGCTAAGATCCATCGGAAAGGTAGAGATGAAGCAGGGGGTTTGCAAGTCAATTAGGTCTTGATGAAGAAACATGATCTAAGATAGCTTGTGCTATGAAAAGTTAAGAATGAATCTCTTATGAAGTCTCAACAAAGGACTAATGTGGTTGAATAAAATTTGTTCCTCCAAGTATTTATGCTTGAAGTTTAGGTCCTTTAATACTTTTTATTCTATTATTTTTGTTTCTTATGAGACTAGTTAGACTCTTAACTTTTTTATATTCATTTTAGTGATAAAAATGTTCAATTTTTTCTTAAAAAATATTATATTTAAATACTCCTAAAATTTATTCATATATCTATTTGTGGCTTTTGTAAGAATTAGTAGATAACATTTGTGAAATAAGAAAAAACCTAATAGTGGCTCTCACCCCTTTAAATTAAAAAGGAATAAAAAAGTCTAAATATAGCATGATACCCATTTATAAAGCGAGTTTAACACTCGTTGGATTTAATTTGAGATATAAGCAATATGAATATGATTTGATTAATCAATTATGTATTACCTCGAATTCAAAACAAAAGTAATGACTGTAGTTGAATCCTTTTTAGGACTTAGGGTCTCGTATTATCTGTGAGTTCACACAATCTGCAAAATATCCTATTTTAGAAAGAAGGCGAGGAAAAAGTTGATGGATGTATTGTTGGAGTATGTGTTCTTGCTCTTTTCTCCCAAACTTTTGGGGAAAAAGAAAATGGTTTTGGAGGAAGGGTTTTTAGTTCTAGGTCTCATAATCATCGTCCGGAGAAAGAGAGAATGGTTTTGGAGCCCTCCACCCCTAATTCCCCGTCTTTCTCTTTTTACATAAGGAAAAAAAAATATTTATAAAATTGCATCCCGCACGGTACAACATCTGTCTAAAATGTCTTTATAGAAAGATGGTGAAGTGGGTGTCAGGTGACACCATAAATAATGATGGATTTTTGGTCAAATGTATAGTGATTGGTTTTCTTCGGGATAGTTCAACCACTTCAACATGTGGACTCAATTTGACAACTTCGACAGGCAGACTCGGTTTGACCACTTCTGCAGATGGACTTAGTTTGAGCACTTTGACAGGTGAGCTCGGTTCAAGGGTACTCATGTACAAGCCTTGCTTGAGTTCATGATCATATTTGAGTATACAACTCTGGATTGAGCTCAAACTAATCAAAATTTAATTAGAACATTCTAACTTAAAATTTCTCTAAACTAATCACATTCAACAACTTGGCTTGATGAATTTGATTGGGAAAGCCAAATTTCTATGGTTAATATTGAAGATATAAATTCCGTTATGTATTAGTGTATAAAATGTATCATTTTATAATAGAAGCCAACTATAATGTAAATATGTGGTGGTAAGCCTGATTTGTTGGCTTATGCCTAGACATAAGAAAAATCTTGCTAGTCACTGATCAAGTCAGTCCCACCATTAATTAGCTATAAATACGTTTTTCCTTGTGGGACATACAGAACTAAAGTAAATTAGTGCAAGTTCTCATGAATTGACATAGATTGAACAATTCATAGCTTTACATAAATTTTGCAAACATTAGTTATTTTCTTCTCAAATGCATTCAGTAGCTTTATTGACTTTCAAATAGAACATCAAAATAATTCATTTTCTTTAACAAAAAATGAAATTACATGATTTAAAATTTTAAGGAGATTATTGCCCCAACAAACAAATGCATCAGTATTTTTTTGATGGATGCCTCCAATTGCATCATACAAAATTGCAATTCCAAAGCCCCTACCACAATATATATATTGTGTGTGTGTGTTCGAATCCCTCTCTGGCCAGTTTGTCGGTTGTGAGAACGGTCCTCGAATAGTTAGGCACATGAGAGTGGTAGGGGCTCGTATAATACCTCTGGTTATATATATATATATATATATATATATATATATATATATATATATATATATATATATATATATATATATATATATATATATATATATATATATATATA
>JXCR01014041.1:0-21121 GCA_002079205.1 Phalaenopsis hybrid cultivar | reverse complement strand
TATTTATATATATATTTATATATATATATATATATATATATATATATAAAGGATAATTAATACTATTTTTAAACTTTATTGTATAACTATGATGACAACAAGCATGATGATATGGAAGCATGGTACATGGATGAGAGCATAGAAGACCAAAGGCTCCCACATCACCTTGAACCCAATGAAGCAATCTCCTCCAATCAACTTAAAGGTCAACTTTAAAATCTAGCCAGTCTTTTATTTCAAGAATAAATATCCTCAAAATAGTATATATTTAACTTAAATTTTGTATATTATTCTGCAGAACTTGGAGTTTATAGCTGGCAATTGAAGGCTGAAGATGATAAGGTTCATGAAGCTCTGAAAACTTTTTGTGAAGCCAAGGGATACACTCAGCAGGCATGGAATTAACTCATCTATTAATCTTATATATTTATTTCATCATTCATAAATTTCAGAATATTAAAAAATTGCAATATTTATATAAAATATGTAACATATGCATAAAATTTACTCTTGACATATTATATATGTATATATATATATATATATATATTAATTTTACATTCTATATATTTTCAGTATGTAATTGAATTTAGCCCTGAGAAGCTACCAAATTATGAGGTTAATATAAAAAGATTTTTCAAGGAGCATTAGCATGACAAAGAGGAGACCCATTACATAGCTGAAGGAAGTGGTACTACTTTGCTATCTTTTCTCTCTCTCAAAATGTATATTTAATTAGTAAAAATTATTTTAAATTCTATTAATTATATAATTATTTCACTTATAATATGGCTTGTATTATTATTATTATTATTTTTTTTGCAGGATATTTTGATGTGAGGGACAAAAGAGACTGTTGGATTAGAATAGCAGCCAAGAAGGGCTGCATTCTTTCCTTAACTGCCGGAATTTACCACCGGTTTTCACTTGACACAACCAACTACATGAAGGTAAGGATGAGTAATTAAAAATAATAATAATTTTAAAAATTAAAAAAAATAATTTCTTAGGTAATACTTATATATGAAATGCATTTTTTATTTTATTTTATTTCAAAATTAGAAGGCAAAATTAAAAAAAAAATTTCATTATAAATACTTCAAAATGCAATTTTATTAATTTAATATCTAAATCTTTTATTGTTATTGTTATTATTATTATTATTAATTGATTTATACATAAATGATTTGTAATTTTGAACAATTGTTGTTATATTTTGATCATTTATGTTGTAGTATTGATATAAGTATGCATACCTATTTTAATGTAAATATACATCAACTAATCATGTGGTTACATAGAAATAAAATTTGTTTTTGAAAAATAAGAGGCATTCAAACACAAGTGCGAGCCAAAAGTGAACTACATAGGGCTTAAAAAAAAGCTGCATGATAAATTTAGGGTGAGTTTGTGACAGTTTGTCCGTTTTAGTATAAACTGCTTATCCTGAAACGTGGCCCGCGGGCGAGCAGCGATGCAGGCCGTTGGGTTCAGCCCGCGGCCTGTGTTTAGTATAAAAACTCAAATATAGTTTTAGATTAGCTGGTGAAACGCGCGAACTAAACGGTACAGTAAAATGTCGTCCACATTTATAAAGCTGCCCCAATCGGGTTCTTAATGTCTAACACCCAAACCTGAAATTTTACATATATGCCACCCTATATAAGCATAAAAAGTTATATTTAACTTTTTTTTTTTTTTTATATAATAACAGTAGTATTTTGTATATAATAAGAATGATTAAAGTATTTTCTAACATGCATATTATGCTGCTTAATTACTGTTAAAATTTAATATAGTTGCAGGCGATTCGCCTTTTTTTTCCGTCGGTGGACCCCACTTAACAGTCTATGACAGGCCTAGTGATGGTCTCCCTGTCAGGTTGCATTAAATTTTCTTATATTTATTTTTCCTTCAAAACTCTTAATTCTAATTGATTAATTCTTAATTTGTTATTAATTAATCCTTTCTGGTCTTGCTAATTAGGAAGGAATACGTTGAAACTTTGATCATTCGGACTTATTGGTGCGGCCTCTGACGTAAGTCCATCGGATTAAGGGTTCGAATCCCGTGACACGGGCACTTCGAATCAGGAGCAAGCACACCAGGGTTTTCAACCCTTTGGGAGAATCGATATATATCGGGCATCTGCTTGTGAATTGTAAGTCTCTTCTGGTCTGGAGTTCGATTCCCCTCGAGTGTAGGGTATGGTACTCGAATTCTTAGGCGCATGAGGTATAGTCGGGGATCGTATAATAGGCTACGACCACTCCTTCTCAATATATATATTACAGATTAAGAATAAAATGTGCGTTGTAATATATAATTAAGCTATTGTGTAATTATGTTTGGTAATCCAATATCTCAATGTATATATATTTGTATTTGATTTTGTTGGGTGTTTTTAGGACGTGGGATTCCTTATAGTTTTATGAGTTCATATAATCTTTGAGAGACTTCGTGAGGTGAGTGAAGTATGTGGAAATGAGTAGAGAATTTAAGTTATCTCCTCCTACTTGTTTTTGTCTCCTCGCTACGCTTCATGTCCTTGCAGGGCTACAAAAAAAGAGAAAAAAAATAGAAAAATATTAAACTTAAGATGGATGTACAAGGCATGTTGAGATTCTGTCTTTAATGAGGTATCTTCTTTGGTGTAAGACGGCTCAAGAATGAGCATGGATAGTTATAGGTTGGAGTTTTCTTCCTCTTGCGCTCCAGACAACCTTGAGTGATTGTTCGGCGAACTTGTCAGTGTAGCTTAATAAATGCAGACGAGCTCAACGGGAGAACTCACATGAATACCGACAGGCTCGGTGGAGGAACTAGCCAAGTTCTTCAAACAGGCAGGTCCCATAGTTGTAACTTTGATGGACATGGTTGGCGAGTATAATTTGTTTGCAGTCAGGCTTTAGGTGTGTGACAATTGGGTTCGATACATTAGACCTACAAGTTTTCTCTGAAATTTAGGATTTTCTGATATTTATGAAATCTATTTAACTTTTTATTTATCTACATGCAAAAGATGCCCAAGTGTTTTGGTTATGGCCTAGTGGCATAAATAAGTGTTGGGTGCAATGCCCCTTTCCTATAATAATTAAAAGCTTATTAAATTTAAGACAATATAGAGACCAACAAAAAAATCCTAAAATCTAAAGATTAGAATTTGATCATAAGTGCACATATTAAACTTATAAAGTTATTTAGTCATGTTATGAACTTTTTAAATAGAAAACAAGGTCATAAACATAAATTCACCCCTAAATTCACAATACTAGCAACTATTATTATGTTAAAAATTTAAATTTTTAGTAAAAATTGTATTAATATGTTTAATAAAATTCTCTCAACGTTCACTAAATTAATTTTGCTACCAATATCTAAGTAAATAATTTGTACATTTTTTTTATTTATNATATATATATATATATATATATATATATTAAAAAAAAAGTGAAATCGAAATTTGGTCTAGTGGGCACCAAATATCGATCCCCCCGAAGGGTTGAAAGCCCGGGTGTGCTTGCTTCTAATTCAAAGAGCCAGCACCATGAGATTCGAACTCCCGATCCGAGGGACTTACGCCAGAAACCACACCAATGAGTCAAGTCATTCGCACTTAAAGAATATATATATACATACACACACACACATACACACATACATACATACATACATATACATATATATAATGGATATTATTTTTCAGTAGTTTAATTGACTAAAAGGCTACAAAAATTATAATTAATTAAATTTTTTAATTAAAAAATAGAATAAAAATATATTAAATTCTATTTAAATAAATATTTAATATAAATAATAATATTTAAATCCCACCCCTACACTTAACATCTTATGACAAAACGACCCGTTCATGAATAGCTCGTGACCAGCTCGTTAAGCAAATACCAAGCAAAGGAGCAAATTATGAATAAATTTTTCACAATCAATATATTAATAAGCCGAACACGAACAACAATATTTTTAACAAACTGGACGCAAATGGGCTCGCTCAAGCTCAACTCTCTTGCACCCCCAATCGAGGCTAACAAATATTTTTAAAACAATTATAATGAGCTAATAATAGTACAAAGGCATTAAATAAAGAACGTTTTAAAATACCAATTATACAAAGTAATTATTTTTAAATTATTTTATTTTAAAGAAATTTAAGCATCACACAAATTCTTATGCATTTAACACATCTAACACCTAATATTTAATATTTACATTTACAAATGCATTGATATTAAAAACATGTGCATGACAAACCAGTTAGTAATGATAATACCAAAAATTTGAGTGTTATATATGTAAATATGAAAGTTTACGAGTTCGAAAAGTAAATTTATAAGAATTGTGGTATAGAAGTACAAAAATGCAATCATAAGGCACCAAAAAGCTAATTAACTTTACAAATTTACATTACATTTTACATTATTTATATATTTTACTCAAATTTTTTTATGCTAAAATGCTGCTAACTCATAGCACTTATAAAATATGGATTATAAGAAACAACAGACAAAAACAGGTTTTTTTACTTGGGAGGAGGGCATTTAGTTTCTTCAGATTGGATTTGAGAAGTGGAAGATGCAGCAGAAACACCACGCTCAATGCACTGCAGTCAGAGACAAAGAACTTTATTAGCACAAATTAGTCAAAAAGATGCATAGAAAACAGACAAATTCTCATAATATTGAAAGCAAATGTTTTATTGGCCATGAAATTTGGAAGAATGGTGGATCATGATGTGGGAAGATCTCCAAATTTGATTCAATTTAGAGTTGATTTGAGAAGGAAATCAATCAAGACAGCAGAGTTGTACGAAAACCATTGAAATCTCGAGCCTAAGATGATAGTTTGAATTAGGGTTTGAGCGTGCGCGGGATAGCACGACGGAGGGTGGAAGATATAGATATGGAGGGGTGTGGTGTAGCTCGAAAGTAACCTTTAGATTCACTTACACGAACCTTCGATAGACCTTTATTATACCAAAAGGTGACGAGTAAGAGCTTTATATAATACCGCGAGAGGGAGGGAGAAAGAGCATGCACAAAACCCAGAGAGAAAGACATGTTTGAGAAGAGACAGACAGATTAATCAAGCAAGTAAAATTAAATGAAAACAGAATAAGAAAACATTCGGCCCATTTATTCAAAACTCTTTCTAACCTCGAGAAGATAATTGTGCAGACGATCCAATGTCTGAGGAAATGTTGTTGCAGAAATGTTGACTACTGTCAAGCCCTGCATCCGAGACCAAAAGCAAATGAGAAAAACAAAATATGTCTTCAGTCAATACAAGGTAGAAAGAGAGACCGTTTTATTTATGTTTATAGAATCATGACTTGTGAAAAATTATTCCTTTATTTTATAGCAGAAAATTCAAGCAACATATGCTCACCTATAGAATCAAAAGTAAGTATTTTTATGTTGAATGATAGCAAAGTTTCAACATAAGTAAGAAATTCTTTAAAATAAAAGGGAATACTTCAACAAAGTATAATTACTGGCCTCTGATTAGCATAAAGGAATGGGGATTGAAGCCAATATAGTGTGAAAGCCATATTAATTTAGAGGATGAGAGACTAATAAATCATCTAGGAGCAGGCTCCTTCAAATTTAAAGCCATAGGATGCACTCCGTTTTACTCGATCAAAACTTGTTATGATGGCACACTAGATTGCAACAAGGCACATTTGGTTGTGCGTGGTAACAAACAGGAATATAGGATTAAATATCAAGAAACTTTCCCTATTATAAAACCAATACATTAAAAATGATTATCTCAATTCCCGCTTCACAATGACAACTACTTCATTAAATGAATATTAAAAATACTTTTTTTCATAGTAATCTCAGCAAAAAAAAATTTATGACTCTTCACCTCCAGTGATTTTACCTCTTCTTCTACAAACTACACCATTCATTATATGGATTGAAATGGGTTTCTCATGCATGACTTCATGAATTTCAACCCACTACTCTATTTTTCTTTTAAATATAACCAATATCAATCATCACTATTTCTATAGAAGGCATTCAATAGGTGTCATAGCTGGGCATAGGGCTGAAAATAATTTCAATCCATATACTAAACAATGAACAACAATTATTCTAAGAATCGAAAGAGCAGCCATTATTTCAACTTTAAAGTAATATAGTTATGTATAAAATTCTCTCTAAATTGATTGTCATTTATAAACATTCTCTTCTAGTGCTCATTTTCTATCTCAAATCTTGAACCTGAAAATAGTCGGAGAATATGCCTCTAAAATACAATAAAATAATGAAAAAAAAGAGTAAAAAATAAATTGGTGTAAAATATTACTTAAAATTTTCATGAGTTATTAATAACTAGGTGGACACGCTTATCTTTAAACTACAGTAACATAACAAAAGAAAGCATTCATAATAGTCAAAGGCAATAAATCAGTGCAAAAATATTTGATAGTTTATCATTCAAATATGATCATTTGAGTATGTTTGAAACATTCATTATGATGTACTATAGACACACACACACACATACATTATAGAAGCACTGTCTAAATTGCATAAATTAAAGTACATGAATATCAAACAGTACTTTAATATCCCCAGCTAATACTATAAGAGAGTGAACTCCTTCAGGAAAGATGCATATCCAAGCATTATATATAATTTGTATCATTCACATTTTTATAAGTATATATAAAAAATATATCTTATAAATAATTGATAAAAATAAGATTTTTATCAATATGATCAAAATTAGTAAAGAATATATGAAACAAAATAAAATCTTATAATTTAATTGAACAAGTATTAATAATCATCTATGCAATTGGTTTAAAAGACAAAAATATTGATATAATTTAAAAATAAGAGTATTCACCTTGATCATTAATGATAATCATTTGACTTTCCTACTCAACGTCTTTTAATTGAGCAACTATAATCATACACAAAAAATATTCATGTCAATTTAATCTTTAGATTGACCTTATTGTTTAATAACACTTTTGTTTCATCTAAGTGGATAAGCTTAACTAATTTTTGTCATTGATGAAATTTATGAACTATTACTATTATTTATCGATTAGCTTAAATGATTGTAAATTATTAATATTATACTATTATTTTTCTTTATTTTATCCTTGTACTTTAATTTAATTTAATTTATAATTAATTTCATCAAATATAGCTTGATATCAATTACAAACAATGCCTTGCCATATAAGAGTTTCAATTAATTTCTCTCTATTGAAAAAAATAATAAAATTAAAATATATATATATAAATATAATTTATCTCTATTGAATGCATCACCAATCATTGCTTACAATCTCAACATAAAATTTGCACAAGTTTAACATTGTTTTCTATTAATTTGACTTTGGAATTACATTCTGTTTTTATTTTAATTATTTTTAATTATAATGTTTTAAATTTCATAAAAATAATGTTTATGTCAAAATTTTATATCTTTTATTTATCAAAATTGTAAAATAAATTTGTTTTAATTTTATAACTTAAAATCTAATCTTTATTATTTTATAATCTTATTACATATAGAATAAAATCTTATATAAACTTCATTGACAAACAAAAAAACAAAACATAAATCTCATTGAATACAATTTAGTTCTAGGTTATAATCATGCTTTAAAGAAAAGAAAGGAAATGAAATTTTAAGATTACCTTAACTCAATCTCAAAAGAAGTCCAAGTTGTTAGCCAACATTTATCATTCTTGCTCACACTAAGTTCAGCTCTTATCCAACTCAATAGCTTCCACGGTTTGCTCCACTAGCTCAATACATCATCTACTTGCATTTGCTCCTCTCATTCGTTGCTCGGGGAGCTCGTCCACTAGTCACACAACAAAACCATTAAGAAGTTTGTGTGGGATAATCGCTCATGTTTAGGGCTGTCAGAAAACATTGTTATTCGCAAAGAGCTCATTTTCGGCTCTTTACTTAGCTCGTGTTCTATTTGTATGTTAAGCAAGTAAGTCGAATACAAACAATTTTTTTTAGCTCCATTTCTAAACAAGTTGAACACGAACAAAGTTTTGTTCGTTCGTGTTTGGCTCATTTTGGCTTGAAATAATTAAATAATTAAATAATAATATTTTTATATTTAAATTTTAGGTTCTATATTGATATCCATATAATATATTGTGCAACAGGAAAATTATAAATTAAAAAATATACTAAATTATTTTTGTTAGAAGTTATACTAAAAAATTAATTTACACATGTATGTTATAAGAAATAAATTATTTCCCTAGATTAGGAATTATTTTCTTTCCTATTTTATATTTTTTTTCTTGGATTAAGACTTATTTCCTTTACTATTTTAAGCTTTCTTATTTTATGTTATTTCCTTTATCTTCGAATAATTAATATGAATTGATTAATTGGAGATATTAGCTTATATATATTTCTTTTCATATTACTTCTTTTTTATTATCTTTCGTATTCTAAGATTCATATAAGGGTTATTTATACTCCCTCTTATATCAATGAAACAATCTCGCTTTATTCCGCATTATTCTGAATTTCAACATGATATCAAATCCTAATTTCATATCCTAGCCACCGATTCTCCTCCTAAAACCGTCACACTCCCTTCTTGTCATCCTCCGTGCGAGAAGGGAGTGGCACTCTTCTTACTCTCTTCTATGTTGTTGCTTTGGGCGGCTCTCTTCCTCCTCCACACTGCTATTTTTAATTGTCTCGTCTTCCATAGTAAGCTTCCAAAATTGTCGACCCCAGTACCGCTAATGCATGTTGTCAGCGAAACCCATTGGTCATATCCAGCTCCAAGGTGAAGGAGGGGCATCGAGTTCGAAACCGGCGACTCCTTCCTCCATGAGAGCGTCGTCGGCCGCGATTCTTAGGGTCCTTGCCGCTGCTCTCCAACGTTGTTCCATGGGTCGTGGCCTCCATATCATCGACGCTTGTGCGGCTACGACGCGCTCTCCCTGCGCTACCTCGTGCAAAGCGAGGCTGACATTGTTTGGCCCAACGATGCCTTCAAGGGGCATCGCGGCCTCATCGCATCCAACCTCTCATCCTTGGTTCCTAGGGTTTCGGCGAGAGGGAAAAGAAGGTGGTAACTCATTATGATGCCAATAGGCTTCTCGCAGAGAAATATCTATAGGGGGAGTACTTCGACCTTGTCGACATGGACTCTTTTCACAGTGATTCTTTATTTATTAGATCAACCATTGCTACGATCAAGATTGGAGGGTTATTATATTGCAAATCCAAGGATGGTTATTGTTCTGGCGGGCATCGTCCTTTGCAGATCCTTCCCACTGGTTTTTTACACCTGTTTCTTTCACCGGTCTAGCTTCCTAGTTTTCTGCAGTCTGAAGTCCCTAATTTTTTGCAGGTCCCTACCGCTGGAGGTGCAATTTTTCCTGGAGATCCTTCCCGTTGTTTTTTGGCTCGTTCCCTACAGCAATCCGACTTCCTAGATTCCAGCAGCTCGGCTTCCCTGATTTCCTTCAATTGTCCACATTTCCAGCAGTCTGGCTTCCCTGATTTCCTGCAGTCTTACAACAGCAGTCCTCTCTTACCATTGTTCTACATCCCAGCTGATGTTAGGCTTCTCAAGGGTGATCCCCTCAAGTTCACTAGCGAATCTCTTCCTGTAACTAAAAACCCTAGCGATGAGGTTTTCTCTGTTTCTACCTACAAAAAGAGGGAGCTTAAGAAAGTTGTCATTTCCACTGGTGTCCATACATTTTTTGGCGAGGTTTCCCACCTTGTTGATAGCACCAATCAATTTGGCCATTTCCAGCAGGTTCCCACCGCCATTGGAAATTTCTGCATTTTTTCCATCGTCATTGGCATGCTTATAGAGATTATAGTCATGTATCCTATCCAACATTGCAAGTACAGGGATGGGACTGACAACCTGTTTGTCCTTCTAATTGAAGGCATCTCAATCGCCATGCCTAATGCCTTGTCAGCCACTCTGGCTATTGGATCTCATCGGCTATCACAGCAAGGTGCAATTATGAAAAGGATTACTATCATAGTTGGGATGCTTGCAAATCCTACAAAGGTCACTGGCACTGTGTCAGCAAAGGTGCTCCTGAGCAAATACTTAACCTATCCAATGGCAGGAAGGATGTTAAGAATAAGGTTCATAAATTTGTTGAAACATGGACTTTAATCTCCTGCTGCTACTATCCAGGATGTTTCTCCTCCAAAATCTTTCCTGCAACAGGTCCTCTGGAGTTTTTTTTTGCATCAGCCTTTCCTTCAAAACTTTTTTTTGTCGCAGACCCCCCTCCAAAATTTTTCCCGCAGCTGACAATGCTCCAAAGCCTTTTTCCTGCATCACGCTCTACCTCCGAAGCTTTTTCTTGCAACAAACCTACAACCGGAGCTTTTCCTTTTTCTTTTCTGCAAGTCATACCCTGCAGTTTCTTCTAAAGGTTGTCTAATTCTCTGCAAACTCTCTAACAACATTACCTTTAGAAGCCTTTAACCTGCCTACAGACACTATAGAATTGTAGTTAAAGACAAACACAATCAACTAGAAGTTTGCAATATCCTACAGTTTGTCTATTTTCTTGCAAATTCACCTCCAACATTACCTATATAAGTCTTTTGTCTATCTACAGACATTGCAGAAACTGCAGTCAAAGACAACCACAATTGACTACTTTCCTGCAAACTCCTTTGCAGCATTACTTGTGGGAGTCTTCCACCTACCTACAAATACTGCATGAGCTACAGTCAAAAATAATCGCAGTACGAGATGAAGGCTTCAATTTCTACTTCACGGGATCTCCCTCGCCCATTATTTGATATTTTCAAATCAAAGTTAAACATTGTTTTCAACCATATTTCAACTTGAGGGGAAGTGTTAGAAGTAGTTATAATAGGAAATAATTTATTCATCTAAGNTGTTCCGATGGTTCACTGAACTACCCTCCAAATTTAAGTCGCATGAAGACACAAATTTATAACTTCGTTTGTTAAACTACAAAAAAAAAGATTCCCACTACCAAACTTCTGAAATTCTGCTTTTCCAGTGGAGGTAGATTTCCTTCAAAACACAATGAAAAATTACACTTTCTGATAAAAAATGAAAGTAGCTTACTGTTGTAAAGAGGGGCAGGTCAGCACTATATNCAGTGACAACATTGGCAGAAGTTGTGCACAGTATAGAGTGAACTTTTCATGTAATGCTAAAAAAATGATTTTTAAGAGTATTCATAAAGTTGACCCAAATTGTTGGAATAAAGCTAATGATTATGATTTTATTTGAATCATATTTATTCTCTTTACTTAATCTTACTATAATTTTGGCTACCCATGAATGCAGGCATTATTGGAGGAGTGGATATCCACCCGAACATATGGGGAAAAATGTCCCGTCCAGGTAATATTGTACTATTATATTATCGTGCAAAGGTTTTTCATTTTAACCATAAAAAATAATAGGTTTCTAGGAAATAAATTCAGAAATCAAAGAACAGCATTAGGTACTTCATTCACACATATTAGCTCTAGCATTGTGGAAATTTACACAAAACTGAATAAAGATTGAAGTCATGCCAAACTATATGAATTAAGTTACCACCATCATCACTGGCATGGGCTATTAATTACACAAAAAATAAATAAAGAATTACCAACTAATTAAAAGAAAATAAAGAAATTGTGCAAAGAATATGTCTTGTTGTAACACTTCTGAGGGATTTTGATTATTTAAGTGTTAGGGAGATAAATTTGGACGGTTGTTGGAAGATTGTAGTAAAGATCAATTTTGATAATGTTGATATTGGCTGCATGTAATTAGTGGGATTCTGTTAATTTATTCAGTGCACTTTAATAATTATTTTGACGAATTATGGCTTTTGATTTTTTCTCTCTCTTACCATTTTGCAATTTATGGCTATCACTGTCTTTGAAGTTCTTTTGCAAACTTCTTGTTGGAGTTTCTCAGATCAATTGTATGGCTTAATTTTGTTATGCAAACATTCAACTAAATAAAGTTTGCTTTGCCTCTATTTTGTGGATTTATGTGGACTTGTTAATTTTATTACTGTCTTTTTATTCTCTTGTGTTTTATTGAGTGGCATAAGTAATGATGTGATGTTTGTTGTTCCGCAGGATCAAGATAAGTTGATTCACAATCTTAAGAACATTCAGAACTATCTTTGCTCCTTTGAATCACAGGTAAGTTGATTGTAGGGTTTTTTCAAAGCTTGTGAGCTTGTATTTGCACGTAGCAGTCTTGTTTTACTTGAACTTCATAGACATGTTAAATCTGTTATATGGTTGTAAGCTTATCGGATTTGATTGGTTGTGACCTAAGCTGAGAATTAACGAGTATTTTTTTCGCAAAAAGCCAGAATTGGGTTGAATCACTCAAGCCCACGAATGCATTGGTTGGGTTGGGTCAGGTTTGCATGGGCTGTATCCAAGTCTAGAAGTGGGGAACAAGAAAATTGCTATTTGTTTCTATTATGAAGCTATTTTTTCAGTTAATTGAAAAAAAATATAGTGCTGACCTGCCCCTCTTTACAACAGTAAGCTACTTTCATTTTTTATCAGAAAGTGTAATTTTTCATTGTGTTTTGAAGGAAATCTACCTCCACTGGAAAAGCAGAATTTCAGAAGTTTGGTAGTGGGAATCTTTTTTTTTGTAGTTTAACAAACGAAGTTATAAATTTGTGTCTTCATGCGACTTAAATTTGGAGGGTAGTTCAGTGAACCATCGGAACATGGGCTCGTTTCCGTTTGTCATGGATTGTAGAATCAAGTATTTGAGCTAGAACTTATATCATAGGAGTGCTCACCTAGGATTGACTATATTCTTGCATTATTTTTTTATTATGAGGTTGATTTTAGGTGATCTGAAAGTACGGTGCATTATAGATGATATGGTTTTTTTAAGGGGCATTTACAATTTTTATTTTTTTTACATATCTAACACTCAAACATATTCATATTTACATGCATACCACTCAAATCTTTGACATCACATGGAAATTACTACCATTGCTACTTTTTAAAAGTGAAATACATCTTTTTAAGCATAAGTCTATGGCATCACGGAGTTATAAGTGTAAATGTCAAACTTTGTGTGTTAGATATGTAAATACATAAGAATTGTGTTGTATGTATGTAAATTTCTCTCTTATTATTATTATTTTTCTTTTAAATCATGAATAACATATTTCACTGATGATTTTGGTCAAAATAATTATATCTAGTATTCTTTTTTGTTCATTTGTGCATGTTAAATCATAACTCATCCTTGTCTAGCCTTCTCTGAACTAGTCCTCTCCTGTTTCTTTCTAAGTTTCTCAAGTTATATGTTTATGGATGTTCCTCTATGGCGTTTAGTTCTGTTGAAGGCTCTTTATCTTGTTTTTGGTTCTATCAAAGGTACATTTACCATCAAATATCTTAGTGAAGTACATATACCATCAAATATCTTCACTATTGAGTGATGATCATCTTCATTATATTTTATTCGCTCATGCTAAATCATAGTGGCAACAATCTGTATGTCACACATTATCTGCATGTGTGGAGTGGGATTGTTATTTGGAAAATCAAATTTTGATCGAAATATATGAATCTTGATAATCTTTGAGTGTAATGCAGACATTACAAGGCACTCAGATTCATTAGATATTTTAGACACTCTTTGCTGTGTTTAACTCTTTTATGAGATTAATGGACCGCTAAGAAGCATATATCATCTATTGACTGAGTGATGAGTTTCAGGATATCCAGCCTAAACCATATTTACTATAACCTTCNGAGTTATGATTTAACATGCACAAATGAACAAAAAAGAATACTAGATATAATTATTTTGACCAAAATCATCAGTGAAATATGTTATTCATGATTTAAAAGAAAAATAATAATAATAAGAGAGAAATTTACATACATACAACACAATTCTTATGTATTTACATATCTAACACACAAAGTTTGACATTTACACTTATAACTCCGTGATGCCATAGACTTATGCTTAAAAAGATGTATTTCACTTTTAAAAAGTAGCAATGGTAGTAATTTCCATGTGATGTCAAAGATTTGAGTGGTATGCATGTAAATATGAATATGTTTGAGTGTTAGATATGTAAAAAAAATAAAAATTGTAAATGCCCCTTAAAAAAACCATATCATCTATAATGCACCGTACTTTCAGATCACCTAAAATCAACCTCATAATAAAAAAATAATGCAAGAATATAGTCAATCCTAGGTGAGCACTCCTATGATATAAGTTCTAGCTCAAATACTTGATTCTACAATCCATGACAAACGGAAACGAGCCCATGTTCCGATGGTTCACTGAACTACCCTCCAAATTTAAGTCGCATGAAGACACAAATTTATAACTTCGTTTGTTAAACTACAAAAAAAAAGATTCCCACTACCAAACTTCTGAAATTCTGCTTTTCCAGTGGAGGTAGATTTCCTTCAAAACACAATGAAAAATTACACTTTCTGATAAAAAATGAAAGTAGCTTACTGTTGTAAAGAGGGGCAGGTCAGCACTATATTTTTTTTCAATTAACTGAAAAAATAGCTTCATAATAGAAACAAATAGCAATTTTCTTGTTCCCCACTTCTAGACTTGGATACAGCCCATGCAAACCTGACCCAACCCAACCAATGCATTCGTGGGCTTGAGTGATTCAACCCAATTCTGGCTTTTTGCGAAAAAAATACTCGTTAATTCTCAGCTTAGGTCACAACCAATCAAATCCGATAAGCTTACAACCATATAACAGATTTAACATGTCTATGAAGTTCAAGTAAAACAAGACTGCTACGTGCAAATACAAGCTCACAAGCTTTGAAAAAACCCTACAATCAACTTACCTGTGATTCAAAGGAGCAAAGATAGTTCTGAATGTTCTTAAGATTGTGAATCAACTTATCTTGATCCTGCGGAACAACAAACATCACATCATTACTTATGCCACTCAATAAAACACAAGAGAATAAAAAGACAGTAATAAAATTAACAAGTCCACATAAATCCACAAAATAGAGGCAAAGCAAACTTTATTTAGTTGAATGTTTGCATAACAAAATTAAGCCATACAATTGATCTGAGAAACTCCAACAAGAAGTTTGCAAAAGAACTTCAAAGACAGTGATAGCCATAAATTGCAAAATGGTAAGAGAGAGAAAAAATCAAAAGCCATAATTCGTCAAAATAATTATTAAAGTGCACTGAATAAATTAACAGAATCCCACTAATTACATGCAGCCAATATCAACATTATCAAAATTGATCTTTACTACAATCTTCCAACAACCGTCCAAATTTATCTCCCTAACACTTAAATAATCAAAATCCCTCAGAAGTGTTACAACAAGACATATTCTTTGCACAATTTCTTTATTTTCTTTTAATTAGTTGGTAATTCTTTATTTATTTTTTGTGTAATTAATAGCCCATGCCAGTGATGATGGTGGTAACTTAATTCATATAGTTTGGCATGACTTCAATCTTTATTCAGTTTTGTGTAAATTTCCACAATGCTAGAGCTAATATGTGTGAATGAAGTACCTAATGCTGTTCTTTGATTTCTGAATTTATTTCCTAGAAACCTATTATTTTTTATGGTTAAAATGAAAAACCTTTGCACGATAATATAATAGTACAATATTACCTGGACGGGACATTTTTCCCCATATGTTCGGGTGGATATCCACTCCTCCAATAATGCCTGCATTCATGGGTAGCCAAAATTATAGTAAGATTAAGTAAAGAGAATAAATATGATTCAAATAAAATCATAATCATTAGCTTTATTCCAACAATTTGGGTCAACTTTATGAATACTCTTAAAAATCATTTTTTTAGCATTACATGAAAAGTTCACTCTATACTGTGCACAACTTCTGCCAATGTTGTCACTGTTATATCAAATTTATTATTCAATCCTTCCATATTGATTATTTCAATTGTCTATATTGGTCTTAGTGGTGCATCTTACCCTTTTGAGACATGCTCGGATCACTTAATTCTAGATCTTCGACTACGCTATCTTCAATGTGTGTTAATTCAATCACCCTTCTGATAAAATCATTTCTCATTCCATCCCAACAAATTTTATCACATATGCATTTTAACATTATGATATTAAATTACACAACCATAAAGTATTACTAGACAGTTAATAACCATTCTTCATTGAAAAATGGAGATAAGATAAAGGATGAATTTGAACGAGTTAGAGAGACATTACCCTGAACAGCGGAACTTGTAATGGCACAATGGTTGGACAAAGAGTTTACAAAGAAAATGAGGAGCAAAGTAAAAGGTCGTGTTGAATCTCTCCCTCTCCCTCTCCCTCTCCCTCTCTCTCTTCCGTGGTGCGGTGACACTCCAATCATAGCAAAGAACTTAAGGCACGCGGATCAAAGCCTTGTATTATTGAATTAATTTCTCCAAGTGCAATCTATATGCTACCCTATATGATCATTGATCCCTTCTTATTCCTCCCACCTTATTTATTTATTTATTCCTATTTTATAATACCTCTTAAGGATGTATATGTATCTCCTCTCTTATACAAAACATAAACAATAAAAAATCTCGATAGTTTTTTCCATTATTTTATTTGCAAGAGTTTTATTTATTTATTTAGCTTTTGAAAGTTCAATGCAAGCTTAACAAAGTACCCAAGTTTAAAAGGCAAATCAACAAGCCCAGTATCTAAAAGAGTGAAAATTTATATGAGGATATAATTATGATCCAATTAACCAATTTAATTTGCAAGTTTCTAAATAAACATTCTGACAAACATGCAGGAAAAAAAGGTACGTTGGTAGCAACATGTTATAATAACAATATGACCAAGTCTTCACATCTATTCATTCATGATATTGCATAGAGTAGCTCAATAATAAACCAATTTATACCAAAAATTGTTGAAAACAAAAGACTAGATTAATCGGGTTAACCTTTACTCAGAGGGAGCTTGAAAATAGAGAAAAAAAATGATAAATAGAACAAAACTAGAGTTTGAATTTAATTTTAATCATTGCCTTAGATATTATTCCTTTTTTTTATAGCAATTTTATCGCATTTCAAATCCTAATACTTAGTCATCCAACATCAAGTTTTTTTTTTTCAAAAGAAAAAATACTTCACATTATTTTCGAGAAAATAAAGAAGCTACCAACAATTGCTCTATCCAAAGAGTGAAGTCATGGAGGATGCACGTGCAACAAAACACTAGAACATTTACCATACAACTCAAAATTAAGATGTATTAGATTTATAACGACAATCAAATCCCTAGCCATTACTAATCATTATTTCTTTTCTATTAGCTTTTATTCCCTCAATTGAAAACTCTTATTCAGGTCCTTCGAATAGACAATAGTTGTGAGTTTTTCAACTCTATGTTGGGTGAATTCTTGGAGAGCAAGGGCATCCTCCACCAAAGCTCGTGTACGGATACTTCTCAACAAAATGGAGTAGTCGAGACGAAAAACCGTCACATCCTCGACGTTGCTCGCTCCATTATGTTTCATTCCAATGTCCCAAAACGTTTTTTGAATGATGTCATCTTTATTGCCACCTATCTCATAAATACTCTCCTCGTTTTGAACCCCTTTAGTCGTCCCAATGTCATATGCTTCCCTGCCAATCAGGTCTTCTCCACATTAGACCCCAAGATTTTTGGGCGCATTGTATTTATTTGGAACACTGGCACCAATCGGAGTAAACTTGATCTCATATCCATAAAATATATCTTCTTTGCGTACTCCGCCACTCAAAAGGGGTATTAGTACTTTGATCCTACCACTAAAAAAATCTATCTGAATGTTGACGTCTCCTTCTTTTAAAGTGTTCCCTATTTTCCTAGCTAAACCACAAGAAAGAGAGAGCTTTTCTTAGACACTATCCCTTATCATACTCCTATGGATATTCCCTCCAGTGTTCCTGCCACTAAAGAGTCCACTATTCCGATGAGTGCACCAACCGAGGAGTTCCAGGATCCAGTGAGTGCACCATCTCCTCCTCCCCCTACTCGTGTTTACACTAGGCGCACTCGTTACACTGCTCCTACAGTGAACCTGCTGCCTCCTTACAGGACCTTGACTCCAATACAGGCAACATCCTCAGTACGTCCCGAATGAGATGAGTTCTCCGAATGAGTTATGCAAGCAGAAATGCTCCCTCTATTTTATGGAAAAATAAGTCTTTTTCTGCACTTTATCACTGACCTACAATGCATTTGCTACTGCCTTGAAGGACTATCAGATCCTAGCTAATATTGAGGTTGTTCATGCTGATCAAGCTTGAAAAATAGCAGTAATGGAGAAGATGAATAACCTTTAGTAGAACCATACATGGGACATCATTGATCTTCCTCAGGGTAAGAAAGTTGTAGGGTGTCAATAGATTTTCGCACCAAGTTCAACTCTGATAGATTATTTCAACGCAACAAGGCACTGATCATCAAAGAACACTCACAGAACTACAGAGTTGACTATGATGATACATTTGCTTCAGTGGCTAAGTTAAACACTTCGGGTCATGTTGTCCCTTGCAATATATGCGGATTGGTTTTATTCCATCTAGTTGTCAAGAATGCGTTCTTGAATGGAGTGCTTACAAAAGAGGTAGAAATGTCTCTCCCTCCTAGCTTTGACTCAACTACCTCCAAAGGCCAAGTGTGCAGGTTGTGCAAGTCTCTCTATGGGCTAAAGCAATCCCAAGTGTCTGGTTCAGCAAGTTCACAAAAGTGGTTATGGGTCGTGATTTTACTCAGGCTCAATCGGATCACACTCTCTTCTTCTGACATTCCTCCAATGGTCAACTAGTTATCCTTATTGTCTATGTTTACGATATTGCTCTTATAGATAACGATCTCCCTGCATTGGAATCCTTGAAAAACATTCTTGTCAAATCCTTTGAAATGAAGGACTTCGGATCTCTCCAGTACTTCATAGGCATGGAAATGACATTTCTTATCTCAGCGCAAATGTGTGGTTGATCTCTTCACAGAAAACAATCTTTTTCTGTGCAAATCAGTTGTTGTCTCAATGGATCCCAATAAAAATTTATCTAACATTCTCAATGTTTTGTCTGTCAACAAGACTCACTACGAGAGCCATATGGGGAAACTCACTACCCCACCCACACTCGCCCCGACATATGCCACATAGTTGGTATACTGAGTCAATTCATGCATGACCCCTATGAAAACCATCTTCAAGTTGTCCACCAGCTTCTCCACTATTTAAAAAATACACTGGGCTCAGGTTTATTTTTTCTCCCATCTCACTTCTCGGTCTATTATTGTGTATAAAAATGTTGATTGAGTCGGGTTGGTTCATGATCGACGTTCCACTTCAGGTTTTTGCTCATTTATATGGGAAAATCTAGTCACATGGAAAAGTAAAAACAAGTCTGTGGTTGCCCAAAACAGTGTTGGAGCTAAATTTTGGTCCATGTCCTTGAGGATGAAGAGCTCTGGTTAGGCATCATGCTCCGTGAACTTCGTATGCCAACCTCTGCCCCGCTGCAGCTATTATGTGATAATAATTCCTCCATCATCATTGCTCACAATCCAGTTCAGTGTGATCGTAACAAACATATGGAGATTGACAGGCACTTCATTAAGGAATAGATTGAGTACGAGAAAATTTGTATTCATCTTCCGTCATCCAGTGGTCAACTAGCGAATATCCTCACCAAGAATCTTCCTCATCCATTGTTCAATGACTTCAAATCCAAATTGAATATGATTAACGTCTATTCTTCAACTTGATTGAGAGTATTAGATTTATAAGGACAATCAAATCTCTAGCCGTAATCATTTTTTATTTCTTTCTTATTAGCTTTTATTCCCTTATTATGTATTTATTTTTTACTTTATTCTATTTTATTTATTTCCTATATGGTTTATTATGTGTTATTTCTTTCCTTTCTAGTGTCTATTGTAATTGGGTTTAAATACCCCTCATTTCATCAATAAAATTAAACTACTCTATTCCAAATCTCAACAAAATATCAAATAAAATTATGATAAATCAAAGTATCCAAATGTGTCGTTACTTGGTTATAATCAATATGATTTCATCCCACTATAATCTTTTAGCAAGTTCCATTCTACATTTAAGAAAAATATTTTCCAAAACATTTGACCAAAACTTTAAAAGCATAAAATATAGGGAATTTTTCCCCCCACTTGGATGAAAATCAATGTAAATTGATCAATATATCTGAATGACAGATCATATCAAAATGTGATAGGTTTAAACACATCAACCAATTATATGGTTAGGTAAAATTGAAAAGTATCTAGCTAAAACTGTGCCATTAAAGGGTCATTGCATTCTTTAAAATTGAAATTTGCCAATTATGCTTTATAGGCTCTATGGTCGAATGACATATAAGTTGCTAACAAACTAGTAGATTGCGGTAGAAATGTGATGCTTAAAAGGTTGTATGGCAAGAGGAACTCAGTTAAAAGACAAATAAAAAAAAACTAAATCCAATTTATATCCTCCACCCAAACCCACATAGTAATCTTAAGAGTCTATTTCACATTCCAGACCCAAGTACAGATTGAAAACTTGAATTATGTCATAGCTTGACATAAATCCCCTGCAAAGAATCAGAAGTTCATTGAAAATTGCATAACTCGTCCCCAGTAAATAACTTCCCTTAGATTTCACTCTCTCTTCCTTCTGTAAACGGAAAGAACTGTTCTGTTTTGGTCTCCCCATAGCTATATTGCAACTTCCCTTCTCGACTTCTGCTTAACCAAAATGTAGTAGAATTGTTGTGTTTTTAAGAAAAGTCTCACAAGGGCTTAAATAATTGGCTGCTGCTTGAATTCTAGGATCTACAGGAAGAAACAAATGCAGAAGAAAGAAGCCTATGTTCTCTGAAAAACAAAAAGACCAATAGTTGAGAGGTTTCTAGAGGCTACTCATAGTGAATGCCGGTAAAAGATGGAGACAGGAAAAGAAAAGGACA
Source organism: Phalaenopsis hybrid cultivar (assembly GCA_002079205.1). NCBI lineage: Eukaryota > Viridiplantae > Streptophyta > Magnoliopsida > Asparagales > Orchidaceae > Phalaenopsis > Phalaenopsis hybrid cultivar. Next base: position 123 of record JXCR01014041.1, on the reverse strand, counting down.
GTCAAAATTTAAAAGAAATTCATAATGAATTGATTTGTGAGATTAGAAGTCTGCTGAAAAGAGAAAAAAGGAAGGTCCAAACACACTTTGGAGTGATCCACATACACTTCTTAGATCCAATGA
>JXCR01014035.1:0-10563 GCA_002079205.1 Phalaenopsis hybrid cultivar | reverse complement strand
GTGTATGCGATTGATATGAAATGTGCTTGGCATAAAACACAATTATTGCCACCATCATTAGCATTGTCGCCTTCATTGCCACCTTTGGCTCTTTACTTTAGTTGCTGTCGACTTCGCTTTCTCATCAGTCTACCGCATATTTTTTTCTTAAATTTTATTTTATCCTAATTCTCATGATTATCAGTCAAGCGTTCGTACAGATGTTTATTAGTTTATTTGGTAAATATTTAAACTATTTAAAAATATTTTCATTATTTTTGTGATTTAATTTTACTTATTTACTTGTACGTTTTGGTACTAATAAAAGGAAAAAACACTTCCCTCAAAAAACTAACTGAAGTTAAGAAAGTGAAAGTATAAAAACCCCTTAATTATGCAATATTTTATTCATACAAGAAAAAGTATGGTAAAAAAATTAGAAATTAAGTTTAGTTAGTTGCATGAAAACTTTTGGTGATAAAGTGATAGTTTAACATCTTAATTTTTCACGAAGTTCCAAGATACAGATAAAACAAAAGTATTGGATAAGAGGCCAAAATTTTTTATGTGAAAAAATCCAGAAAAAAAAAATCACGGTGTCTAACCCACTCAATATAATCTCACTACAGCATTATCATTGATTTGCATCAGACAAATCCGACATTAATTAAGGGAAAATCTCTCGCTAAATTGAATTAACGTGGGAAAAATTTTTCGGTTAAAATGGTGGTCAGTAAAATTATTAATGTCACAAATATCCGATGCAAAATATTTGTGCTATCTTGGCGCCAGTAAATATCATCACTAACCAATTTCATTGGATAAATGAATGATGCAAGATCAGTCTGGTTTTAGCGTCGGCATATGTTGGATTCAATTTTTTGTTGAACAATGTCTAACATAAATTTGTGTTGGACCATCAGCAAATACCGAACAGATGATTAGTGTCCAATTTTCCAAGGCTATTCAGACCAAAACCTAGAACAAGAAAAAAAAAGCAACAGAATAATTAATTTTTCACAAACCTGCAAACAACAAAGTGAAGCATAATGACTTGCTTATTCATCCTGAAAACTCAAATTTTTATCAACAACCAGTGCAAACAATGATAACAAATGAAAGTAAAAAAGTACAGATTTAAACATTTGAAAGTTCACAACTACACATAATTAAAATTCAAACAATGAGAAATTAAAAAAAAAATCCTATGGCGAGAGAATATCATCAAACACCTAATGAAAACCCTATTCCTCCTCCTCGTCCATAACATCATATAGCGCTTATCCCGATGATCAAGACTCTTGGTTAGATGTACTCACCATAAGAAAAAAAGCTATAACCAACGGCTTAAACTTTCATCAGTTAAAATGTCATATTGTTTTTTGGTTTTACGACAGCTTATATGTTGAGTTATTTTCGATGGCATTACGATAGGGCATACCGTCACTTGTGAACATTAGGTTATTTTTTGACAATTTTTTTTATAAACGACTCATTGCACCACCCATTATAAGCACATAATAATTGATGACCATATGTCATCAGTTAATTTTGAATCAACCATTTGGCGGGGCGTTAACATACATGCTTTTCGATCAACTTACATTTAATGTCATCAGCATTAATGTTAATAATGGATAGATTTGAAGCCATTTTAAGAAGTCAGAAAGAATTATTTATACTGCAAAAATTCGCTATGCCCCCAAACATGCCATAATCCCCAAATCCCTCTCGGTCTCTCCCTCTCCCTTGTGCCCTAAACTTCCCCACCACTCTCCTGTCGACTCCAACGCCTTGGCAACCATAGCTCCAGGAACCCCATCTCCCGTAAATCACCTGCTTACGCATATAAAGGTATGGTTGAATGCTCTTATTGATCATTTACATGAGGTTGTATGACTTGAACCGCAATTACGCAATTTCTTAAGTTCAGAAATATGGCCAAAAGCTTGACCCAATTTTTATTCAGTAGCTAGTGAGAAAAATTAAGTAGTATATAAAGATGATAAAAATGGTTTAAACATTAGGGGTACTAGGCAAATATATGTATTGTTTTAAGTAATATAATTTTTTTTTTTGAAAAACCCAGTATCGAACCCAAAGAGATAGCCAAAACTCTTATAAAATTGATTTTAATAAAAATTACTTTTAAATTACAGAAAACTTGTATAATAAATGATCACAAGTTTTTGTGTATTTTCTAATCCTTTTGAATTAAAGGAATGCTAAGTATGTTAAGAAAGTTCAAAGTAAAAATTTAGGATAATCTAAGAAGGCTTTAAATTGTAAAGTTACCACTCCTCTAAACTAACATTGTATGAAATGTTCAAATTTGTCTAAAATAACCTTCCACTTCCAATGAGTTTTTAATTAGTGTAGGAAAATAATTTTACATATAACAATGGTATTTTGCCAAATATGAGCAATTTTATTCTATACCTTCTATCAAGTGGATAAAGAATATTAGCTAATCCAGAGTTTGGTTCCTAAATCTTTGGTTAGGTTAGGAAGATACTATCTCTCACTCTAGAGTTCTCACTTCCCCTCACCCGAGGGAAAACATCTCTCTTTAGTTTCTAAACATCTAGATCAAATTGGGTATTTTAGTCTTTCACCCTAAAATCTCCAATTCTATACCATCAAAACATATTTCCCTATTTTTTTGTAGTTAAACTCAAGGACTACATTCTCATCTACGAGGCTAAATATGATTTTTACTATGTTGGAACAAAGCCCATTTCAAGTCACTAAATTTTACAACAGATTTTAATAAATCAATTGGTGAGAGTGACAAGTAAATTAAGCATAGAATTTGAATCATCACAATTTATGGAATTTTAAAAGTACTTCTATTAAACAACATTCTTACACATAATTATTCCTCATTGTAGGGATAAGGATAAAGGAAACTAATCAAATCTTATGGGGAAGAAACAACAACACATGTATATATAGATAAATTAAAGTTTGCAAGACAAGACAAAGAAAAATAAACAAAGTACAAAAATTACCTTAAACTCCTTCCCAAGAAATCATCATAGTTGCTTTGAAACACACTCTCCTTACAATTTTTACTCCAGACTTACTTAAAATCTGTAGTGAAGAAGATATCTCTCACTTCTCCTCTTCTCCTCCAAATTCGAACATGCCTCTAAAACTTTCTCCTCTGTATGAAGAATCCACTTCTCTACAAAAGACTCACTTTTCTTCCGTCAAAAAAGTCTTTGTTTTGAATTTCCAGAAATCTTTAAAAAGAGCTCTTAAAATCCCTAAGAATTTCTTTAAACTCCTCTTCAAAATTTGTCCACATTCAATGGATCTTCTAGATAATTGTCTCTAGCGCCTAGACGCCAGTCTCTCTGTTGTATGACACCTAAGCGCTAGATTCTGGCGCCTAGGCACCAGATTAACATTGGCATTTTTGCTTCATTTGACTCCAATTTTCTACATTTTCATTCAATTTGCTCCATTTCATCCATTTAGTGTATCTACACAAAAAAAAAAAAACTATAATACTTTTCATTAAAGCGCAATATCATTAAAAATAGGGATTAAATGTGCAAATAAAAGTAACATATTTTAGGCATGTCATAATCCCCAAAATTAATTGTTACTTGTCCTCAAGCAACTTATTTATTCCAAAAATTTTTTAATAACTGGTAGTATGTTTAATTAAAGATCTCAAAAGTTTTGTCCCATTAATGTTGTAGTTTTGACTTTAATAAAATCTTAGTAATTTAGGTTATAGATAAGGCATAAGAATATTTTGTAATCAAGTCCATGAACTCTAATTCTTCTATTCATTTCAAAAATTAACTGTAGTTTGTAAAACATAGAAGTCTCAAAAAAATAAATGATGCAATTTTGGAGAACACTGCTAACAAAGGAAAACTAATACTGTCAGAAAATAAAAGCTCATAACTGTAATATAGACTTTTTCTTTAAAATCATTCAAGTGAGGAAAATTTTTAATAAGACATCCCCTCAAGCTTCTCCTCACTTTCATATAAATTTTTCTTTTCTTTCTTTTCTTTTTCCTTTTCTTTTATTTTTACTTTCTGAATCATTTTTAATTATTTCTTTTCTTTTTTTAATTAGGATTACTATATTTAGATCAGCGCTTAATCAATTTGAACTTCACTATCCTTCTCTTAAAGTTAAAAACTTAACGCATTCCTTTGCCTTAATCTAATGTATTAGTTTTCCAAAATGATTTTTCATAGAGTTTCAATTCTTTAAAGTATTGATCTAAGATCCTCAGTATTTCAAAAGACAATTTCTTTGCTACTTTAAATAGTAAAATTATATTCCTATTCTGTTTTACTTAATATCTTAGTTATTAGAACTAACCTTTATCACCAAAAAATAACTTAAGTCTACCACAACGTCAATAGAAGTATAAAAATGCAATTCTCTAAAAATAACCCCACATGGCCCCATATTGCTTTAAAAAGATATTTGTTTTAAATATTGTTCCTTAAGGATGAATAAAAATTATGTTTTTCAAAAGTTTTTCTCCCTCCCCCAAACTTAAATTTTTTTCAATTGGTTAAAGCATTTATAAAAAAAATATAGAAGCAGAAAGAAAATATTAAAAAAAAAATTGTAAAAGGGGTTTAAAATGTCAGTATGTAATTACTTGAAGCAAGTATATAGTAGCAGTATAACTTAATTAATGTGGATATAAGAAAAAAAATTGCTAAGTACATGAGCTTTTCTAAACATAACAACATGCATAACAACAGTAGTAGAGTGAAACAAAGAGTAGTGCAGTAAAACATACAACAAACAGTAACAAATCAAAATTGCAACAAGTCCAAAACAACAAACTTTGCGGTACATAGTTCAGAAAATCTATCACAACTAAAGTAAACAAACATATAATAAACAAACAAAGATACTAATCCTCATTGTCATCTACTTCTGTCTCCGCATTAGTCTCCTGCTCCTCTTCCATATAGTCTTTTGGGAGATAGTCCAAAAATGGAGCACTTAACCTAATAGAAACTGAACATTATGATCTCCTTCCAGAAAACTTTCCAGAGATGTATTGAAACTTTTACCATAGCCATGTTTAAGTTTCAAGTATCCCTGGACATAAATAATCTTAAAATTAATATCAGTCACTTTGTCTTGAAGATGTGGTATGCCATGTGTCAAAGCCTGATAATCACTAAATAGATCATTTAGAGTGTCAGAAGATTGAGCAGCAGTTCTAGAGGTCGATGGTCTAATAATAAAGCGAGAAGAAATATTTGATCTTCCTCCCCTATATCTCATTTTGGCATACAATTCATATACATGAACATTGGTTATTTTAATTAGATAAAGAGGTTTTATTTCTTCTTTCCAATGCTCATATTCTACTCTTGGTTGCTTACATAATGTTAAAATCAAGGCAAAAAAACCTAATCTTCCAGTAGTGCCACATCTAGAAATACTCTCACAAATTATAGATCCAATATATATATTTTTTTATCTATTGAATGCAAAAATTCAAGGATGCTCTATCCTTTGCACCTCACTAAGATGATTTGAATGAAGAAGTAGTGCATAAATAAAATAGTGTCACGCCTTGAAGGGTGCATTTAACATTGAGGCCGAGAAGTTTACCTTATGTTTGTTCTTAATATTCTAAACTCCTCCTTCGTCAGAAAGAAATGAAATCATCTCATCCAACTGGGATTCAGTAAGCTCGAATGAATCATACACATAGTTCACAACATTAGGCAATTGTTACAGAGCATTGATGCGCTCAAAAGTAAGTTCCACTCTTCTTCCTCGGACATAAAATTGATCATCAGAGGCTCAAGAAAATTAGTGTAAAATTATAGGGCAATAAAAGTTACTGCTATCACGGTGAAGTAGCAGAAATTTTCCTAGTGTCAGATTATAATTAAGCTTTCAACTGCTCAATATTGTCAAATTTTCTAGAATCAAACTCAAGTCTTACGTTTCTTCTCTTAGTCTTAGGAGCCAAAATCTATAAATATTCCATGTAAATTTCAAACAATATTTATAAACTCCCAACTGTACTTTCTAAAGTAATAAACTTTCTACCATGGATTCATCACTCATTCCTTCCAAAAAAATCCAAAATCTCAGCATAGAGCACTGTGAGAAGAATCAACTATGAACATAAAAAAATCTTACATTAAAGTAAAGATCTTACCTTGAGGAGATCAAATTTGAAGTTTTTAAGCCAAGAAATTGCCCCAAAAACCAAGATTTTAGTAGCCCTAGAAAGCCCTGACAATGTTTTTTTGCAAAAAACTAGGAAGTAGAAGCTGACAATATTATTAAAAATCTAGTTTTTAAACCAGATTTACAGTTCAATTGAACAGCGCCTAGGCACCAATTCTTGCACCTAAGCACTAAGATCTCAGGTTTATGACACCTAGGGCCTAGTGCCCAGAATTTAATTTTTCAGTTTTTTGTTAAATTTAAATAATGAGAACTTTACACCAAGGCACAACAAACCCTAGCAAGCCAAATTCAACATGTTTAAACATTTTCCAACATCTAATTTTCATAAACATCGACAATCTTTTATATTTAAACATAAATCTAATCCCCTTATAAAAAAAATATACATCACTAACAACCTCTAAAAACAATTTCTAAATTTACTGATAGGCTATTATGCATTTAATCACTCTAAATACTAGAAATCCTACAAGCTCACCACAGAGCTAATGCTCAATAGAACTAAAAACTTTAAAACACACCTCAAAGGAACAAACACGTACAGAAGCCACTACAAAAGATCTACTACATATTGTCATCAACCTCACTATCCACTTCTCTAATATATCCAAGTGATTGATGCACGTATAAGTTGTAGAAGGGATAGTTTGGGAATTCCTCAGAAACTTTGATTATCCACCAATTCTTCTTGTACATCCGAATTTGTGCATAATGGATTACGGCAGCATGACCCGACTATTGTTTCATTTGCCCATCCAGATGATTGAATTGGTTAGTGATGTTATTGATCTTATTATGAATCACTCATATCTCCTTTTTTGTATTCCCCACTTCACCAAAGATACTTACCAAACAATTAGCACGTCAAGATGTAAATGATGTTGAAGGCCATGAAGAATGATCCATAAAATGACTTCCTACATGTGCCGCAAAGAGATTAATGCTATCACACCTTAAGATATGCTGGTCCATGGGCTTCCAAGAAAGAAGTATAATTTCCCAACTTTCATAAGAGACTTGGACTTGACTATAATGTGAGAAAATAACAACAAGGTGTCCAAGCCCAGCCATAGACCCGTTTAGTGCAAATCAATTATTAATCTATAAATAAGTGCCCTCACATCAATAGGTCTTCCCGTCTGATTACGGTAATTGAGTATTTCACTTTCCTTTGTTTCTTCCTTGATGCTGGTGGTAGGAAGCAATTCGGCAGAAATGAAAAAATACCAAGGCATTGATGACAAATTCATTCATGCAGCAAAGAAACTAACCTTGAAATCACTTCAAAATTTCCAACGTTCATCATTGTCCATGAGGAATATGAAGAACTCAATCAAATTGTCTCTAGTCAGAGTAAAGTTAGAAAATTTGCAAATTGACATCCTTCCACCATGAACAACTCGTTGATCCTTGAAGGAGTGAAGGGCACTAACTTATTTAGAACATAGACCAATCCATGACTTAATCCATGAAGATTTACAAAGAATTCCTTCACAAGAGAGATCACAGCAGCGAATTTAGTGTAACAAAACACTTTCCAATGCCCTTGCACAATAATTGTCTCGATCTGCCCTCCAGGCATGATGATTCCTATTTATTTTATCAATTTATTCTTCACCAAAGTCCTATCATGAAGTGTCTATGCTTCTTTGCTTATGAACTTCTTAAGATCAAAGACTCCAAGAGTTGAACTTCCCAAAGCATTGCAATCCATGATTCCTGAAATCTGGTGAAATATCAAGACTTTTAGCACTCACAAACCATCTAAAATGGTGAAGAATGAAATGAATTGAAGGTTTTGGGAGTTTATGATAGCAAAAAATTGTCAGAAAAACTAAAAAACTACACATTTTCATGATTCAGTAACAGTCGTGCCTAGGAGCTAGGTTTTCTTTATTTTGTTGCTTAGGTGCCAGATTTTGGTGTCGAGGCTCCAGTGCAAAAATGAACACTGGTTTGCCCTTGGTCCAAATACACATCTTAACTTCCCTTAAGTCATGAATTATGTAAATTTAAGTAGAAAAAACACATGTGCAACTCTTAAACAAAACCAGGCAAATACACTATTAAATCAGAACAAAATAAACTTAATCCACTCTAATAATTATGTGTTGCCTCCCACAATGAACTTGGTTTAATATCGTCAGCCTGGTGTATCTACATCTTACTCTGGTTGACCCAACATTAGGATTTCATTAGAAAGATACTTATTTCCATCAAAGTAAGGTTTCAGCCTATGTCCATTTACCTTGAAAATTTTATCATTTTTTGGATCCTTGATATCCACTACTTGGTAAGGATAAACTCTTACCATAATGAATGACCCCATACACCTAGACTTCAGCTTCCCAAGAAATAAGTTTAATCATGATTTGTATAGTAATACCTCTTATCTAGGTTCTAGATTCTTTATTAAATTCTTCTAATCATGCCATAATTTCAACTTTTCATTACAAATCCTTACATTCTCATAAGATTCATATCAGAATTCCTCAAGCTCTTTCAATTGTAATAGTCACCTCCATCCAGCATCATTCAAATTATAACTAAATTCTTTGATAACCTGATACACCAAAAAATATTATATATATATATATATATATATATATATATATATATATATATATGGCTTATATTTGCTGACATTGCACTTTAAAGAAATGTATGTTTTATTTTTGCTATACTAAGTGTAGGCATTTGAAGCTTAGAGGATGCAAAATGGACAAAATTTGGAGCTAAAATGTAGTTTTTTCAAAGAAAGAATTGGTGCCTAGGAGCCAAAACTTGTCCTCAAGTGCCAGAATCCAAAGAAGATGACACCTAGGCACCAGATTTCGGTGCCTAGGCATCAAGGATAATTATTTTCACATATGCATTGAATTTGGACGGATTTTGAAGGGGTACGAGATACTTTAGGGAAATTCATTTCTATATTTTTAAATGAGTGTTTTTATGTTAAAAATGGCGGTGGCATGAGTATCAAGTTTGTGGGAGAGTTTGGAGAGTGTTCTCTAAAAGTTATAAGAGATGAGGGAAAGTGAAGATTTCTTCTTCATTATACTTTTAGGAGAGAATTGAGTGTTATTGTAAAGAGAGAAAGTGATTCATTGGAACTTCAAGGGATATGCTTGGGAAGGAGATCGAGTTAAGTTATTTTACTTTTCTTTTTTATTTGGTAAACTTTTTTTATATATATAATTCATGTTTTATTGTATCTTACTCATAAATTCTAAGTAGACTTCTTTATTCTTCTTGCTACAATGAGATATAGTCATGTGAAGAACCAAGATTGATGTGCAATATTTTAATTTCATAATTGTGATGATTCAGACTTCTTACTTACTTTAACTTTCAATCTGGCCAATTGAACTGTTAAAATTTATTGTGAAACATATAATCTGAGGGCTACGCTTCTAACATTAATGTAAGAATAACATTTTATTTCATGGATGAGAATGTATTCCATGAAGTTGAGTGAAAATAAATAGGGAATTATTCATTATTGGGTATAGAATTGGAGATTTTAGGGTGACAGACTAAAATCCCCCATTTGATCTTGATGTTTGGAAACTAAAGTGAGATGTTAGCCCTCAGACAAGGGGAAAGTGGGAACTCTGGAGTGAGAGCTAATATCTTCCACGTTTAACAACAAATATAGGGATTAAACACAATATTAGCCAATGTTCTTTGTCTCTTGTAAAAAGGGATTAAGAACATAACTGCTCCAATTCGACACAAAACAATTTTCTACAATTTCATAAATCACTGATTATAACCATAATGTAATGGGAATGATACTTTGTTAAATTTGATCTCTTCGACACAAAACCTAGTTTAGTTTTAGTAAACTTAACTTTCAAGTTTAGAGATTAGTGTACTTAACATAGTTTCTATATTGACATTAAAAAAAAATTTGACCTGCTTACTTACATAAGTTTTATATAGTTTAAATATTTTGTCTTTACGTTATTACCAGAAGAATTTTCACTTCAATGTCGGATTAATATTTTGGACCCCATTAGAGCCCTTTATTACTTGAGCGATATGTATACTTGCATTTGCAACCTAGTGACGATTTGAAATTGAAAGTATACCTTAATTCACTAGGAGTGGCAGCTTTAAATAGTTTAAAAGAGAAAGCTTATTATACTGAAGTAAATTTTATTGGGATTGATCTGCATATTTTTTAAGTATAGCTATCGTGTGTGTTGGGCGTTGAAATAAAATTATAGCGCACACAAATCGCCCACATCAAATTTTTGGTGCCATTGTCGGGGAGGCTATGGTAAATTTTTTAAAAGACTTTTTTTGAACTATAAAACTTATTTAAGAATATATATATATATATATATATATATATATAAATATATATATATA
>JXCR01014032.1:9984-65524 GCA_002079205.1 Phalaenopsis hybrid cultivar | reverse complement strand
CAGTTTGAGAAGTGCATTAAAAGAATGCCAGAAATCACCTGTAATCTGCTTATCAGACAGTATCAGTTGTTTGAGTGCTCTCAAACAAGCTAAAGCAACCTCTTGTGCGCGATTCTTCTCCCATCCAACAAGTTTCACGACTACATCAGCGTTGGTGTAAGCAAGACATCCATCTTCCATGTTTCTTTTGGCCTCCTCTCTTGCACTTACCTCATCTGCAGCATTACAGCAATAAAATCATGGGGCATTTACATACATACCACCCAATTCTAATGTATTTACACAGTAACGGCTAAATTTTGCTTTTTTACATTTTTACCATTCAAATCGTTCATATCACATAAAAAATAAAACTGTTCTAGCTTCTAAATAGTGAAATACAGATTTTCATGCATAGGTAAGATAGCTTGTATGCAAAAGTTAAAGTTTAGGGGTTAGATATGTAAATATATAGGCAGAGTGGCATGTATGTAAATCTTTTTAAAATCTTCATATTGTAAAATTGGGAAATAAGCAGAAGAGATTCTTTGCCTGTAGCTATGGATTTCGACAGCCAAACAGTGAATCCGGAGTGGAGGTGCCGCCACTTATCATGCCATGAAGCAGCTCCATGGTGGCAACCAAGTGTGGCGACAACAGCACGAACATGACTGTTAGAACCTTGATGGTTAATATGTCCCATTTTTTTTATTACAGGTAGACTGTGGAGAAGGCATAATACCTACTGAGACTTTGAAGTGCAATTGCTTCTGCTTCAGCAACAGGCCCCGCTCCTTCTGCAGCAACCCCTGAAGAAACTAAACATTGTTAATCACTGCAAAATAGTAGAAATTATGAGATTTAAACAGTAGAGGAAGAATTATTCACGCTAGGCCTCATCAATGGGCAGCTCTGGCCTGAGACATATCAGCCTACTCAGTAAGATGTTTTCGAAATGCTCAACTTGGTGAAATCATGATAAAAGTTAAAAAAAAAAAGAAAAGAAGAAGAAAGATTTGTATACATATGCACTCCATTCTTATTCATCTACTAACTAAACTTTAATTTTTACAAACATAATATTAGATTACTATTAGATTATAATTGTTATTCCTATGTCATTATTACTTATTATTTGCTCTATTTCCCTGATTATGTATTTTCTATTTTGCTTAATTCTGTTTTATTTTCTTTCTTAGTGGTTTTAATCTGGTTTTATTTCTTTCCTTTATTATTCCTATTATAATTGGGTTTAAATACCTCTTCTCCTATCAATAAAATCTTGATGGTCTATTCCAAATTTCAACATGGTATCAGAGCCTAATCCTAGATCCAACAACCCTTGGACCCCTCTGCGGGTTCCAATGGCCACCTCCTCTGTCGGTTCCAGCAGTCTCCTACTTTGTTGGTTCCAACAACCGCCTCCTTCTCCTAGCCAGCAGCCTCCCCTGTCGGTTCCAACAAACTACAGAGTCCTCCTGTTCGCAAGATCTCGTGGTGCAGCACAACCACAAGCCTCCCTGTAAGTTTAAACAGCCAAGCTCCTCTGTCACAGCGTGCTATTGCTGGTCTGCCTCAACTTACTGCTAGTCTTCTCTGCTCTTGCTGTCACGGTTCTGTAGGAAGGATTTTTGCAGTCGTCCTGCATCTCTTCTGTTCCTGCTGTTGCGGTTCTGCAGTTGTCATGCTACCTGCAATTCTTGCAGTTGTATTTGTTTGTCGTGATTCTACCAAAATTCATCAATGGCTCAGAACCACAACATATCTTTTGGCTCAATAAGAATTATGGCTGATTCTTTCAATGAATCACTCTTATAAGATGTTTTTGACTCCACCGGAGGATCGCCTCCACTCCCCGCTCCCATGCAAACCACAAACAAAATCTATGTGAGTACTGATGTCTCCTCCTTTGAAAGTGTTCCCTATTTTCTAGCTCGGCTTCTAGTGAAGGGAAGCTTGAGTTCCCCGACACTATTCATTATCCTACTCCTATGAATGGTCCCCCATTGTTCCTAACTCTGAGGAGTCCTCTGTTCTATTGAGTGCACCATCGTGTCTACAATCGACACACCCGTTCCAATGCTCCTAATCTGGAGTCCACTACCACCTTACAAGACCTTGACTCTACTACGAGCGGCACCTTCAGTACAATCCCTCAACAGAATAAGGAGGTGAGCTCTTCGAGAAAGCTACGCAATCCCTCTATTCTATGACAAAATGTCTCTTTTCACAGTTTATCGCTGACCTAAAGAGCATTTGCTACTGCCTTGACAGACTACTATTGAGGTTGCCCTTGTTGATCCAACCTGGAAAACGAAAGTAATGGAGGAGATGAGTATCTTTCAGTGGAACCATATGTGGTATGTCGTAGACTTTTTTGGGGTAAGAAAGTTGTAGAGTGTCAATGGATTTTCAGCATCAAGTTCAACTCTTTGAACACAAGACAAGATTGGTCGCAAATGATACTCACAAACTACGGAGTTGACTATGAATAGACATTTATTCCACTGGCTAAGTTAAATACTATTCGGGTCTTGTTGTCACTTGCGGTTAATCTGAATTGACTGTTATTTCAACTAGATGTCAAGAATGTATTCTTGAATGGAGAGCTAACAAAAGAGGTGTATATGTCTCTCCCTCCAGGTTTTGATTATATTACCTCCAGAGGACAAGTGTGCAGGCTAAGAAAGTCCTTCTATAGGCTAATACAGTCCCCAAGGGCATGACTCGACAAGTTAACAAATGTGGTTATGGGTCATGGTTTTACTCAGGCTCAATCAAATCAAACCCTCTTCTTCTGACATTCCTCCAGTGGCCAGGTGGCTATACTTATTGCCTATATTGACGATATTATTCTTACACACAACGATCTCGAAGCATTGGAGTCCTTAAAGACATTCATGCTTCATCCTTCGAGATGAAAGACTTGGGACATCTCCGGTACTTCGTAGGCATGGAAGTGGTTCAGTCCTCTCGGGGAATTCGCCTGTCTCAGCTCAAATATGTGATTGATCTCTTGATAGAGAACAACCTTCTTTTGTGCAAACCTATTGCTATTCCTATGAATCCTAATGAAAAATTATCTGACATTCCTAATGTTGTGTCAGTTCACAAGACTCATTACCAGAGTCTTGTGGGAAAAGTCATATACCTCACTCATACTCGCCCTGACATATGCAGCGCAGTTGAAATAGTAAGTCGATTTATGCAAGACCCCTACGAGCACCACGTCCAAGCTATCCACCGGATTCTCCACTACTTAAAAGGTATACCGAGCTCAGCTTTGTTTTTTTCCCGTCACACCTCTCAGTTTATTGTTGCTTATACTGATGATGATAAGGTCTGATCAGTTCATGATTGATGTTCCACCTCAGGTATTGCTCATTTGGATGGGGCAATCTTGTTACATGGAAAAAAAACAAACAGTTGGTGGTTGTCTCAAGCAGTGTTGAAGCTGAATTTCGATCTCTGTCCTTAGGAATTTGTAAAGCTCTCTGCTACACATCATGCTCCACGAACTTCATATGCCAACTTCTGTCCCGCTGCAGCTACTCTGTGATAATAAGGTTGCAATCAACATTGCTCACAATCCTGTCCAGCATGATCGTACCAAACATGTGGAGATCGACAGCACTTCATCAAATAAAAGATTGAGTCTACGGAGATTTGCATTCCATATGTGTCTTCTAGTGGTCAACTAGCAGACATCCTCACCAAAAATTTCCCTCGCCCTTTATTTGATGACTTCAATTTCAAGTTGAACATGAATGATATCTATGCTTCAACTCGAGAGGGGGTATTAAAATAAAGGCTATCCCTATACCGCTATTACTTATTATTTGTTCTTATTTTTTGATTATGTATTCCTTGTTTTGTTGTATTCTGTTTTATTTTCTTTCCTAGTTTTATTCTGGTTTTCTTTCTTTCCTTTATTATGCCTATTATAATTGACTTTAAACACCTTTCCTCCTATCAATAAAATCGTGCTGGTCTATTCCAAATCTCAACATATAACACCTTATATATGTATGAAAAGCCGTATTTCATATTTTATAAGTTAACAGGTGGTGTTTTTTTATTTGATATGTATGATTTGGGTGGTATAAATGCAAAAACAAAGTTTAGGTGTTAGATATGTAAATACATAAGATTGGATGGTATGTATGTAAATAAGAACCACCCACTCCCAAAACAACCAAAAAAAAACAAAAAAGCAATAACATTTGTAATAAATATGAAAATAAAGTCCATTTATACATCTTTATAATATATACTTAATAATTTTCACATTTGGGTCAACATTGAGTCAATTCTTGGTTCAAAGATTATATGATAATTTGTAAATATTATTAATAAATTAATATTATTTATTAAGATGAGTGATTTCATAAACAATATCGATCAATGTGATGGTGATCATATATTACGTTCATACGTGCATTACATCTCAAATAAATCTTGAAATTAAGTACAATGGAAGTTGCATAGATAATAAAAGACCAAGAATCAATCAAAAAGTTGAGATATGGGCAACAAGGAGGATCCACCACCTATTTCTGAGCAAGATAGGATACACCACTTGTGAAAGAAAAAAGTGGTGGATCATCCTCGCCGCCTGTATCTCATGCAGTTCAACTGTTGATTTCAGTCCAAAAAACAACCGATTATGTCGATTTATTGTCCAACAATAGATTTCGCCTCATATCACACATTCCAAACGCCATTGATTCCCCATATTTTCACTTACTTGTTGTCTCACAACCACCTCCCCTCCAAATTCCCTTTCTAAACACTTTCTAGGAGTCCTAGAATAATATCATCTAGTATCAGAGCTTGTCAAGTCCTAGAATTTTTAAGCTTATCTTTTTTGTCCAAATCTAAAATTTCAAAAAAAAAAAATTCACATGATACCCAAATCATTCCTACTGCAATTCCAAGACTCTACCCTAG
This sequence comes from Phalaenopsis hybrid cultivar, assembly GCA_002079205.1. Classification (NCBI taxonomy): domain Eukaryota; kingdom Viridiplantae; phylum Streptophyta; class Magnoliopsida; order Asparagales; family Orchidaceae; genus Phalaenopsis; species Phalaenopsis hybrid cultivar. The sequence continues at coordinate 60,595 of JXCR01014032.1, read as the reverse complement.
TTTTCAAAATCAAATATTTACCAAAATTCCAGCCCGACACCTAAACCCTCGATCAACCTTGATTTGCAATCAAACATCCGTCAAAAACCTAATCAGGAGAAAATAACGTCAAGCTGCCAAGAAAAAACTCTAAACGATGTGTCTGGAAATTTACTGTGGAGAATATATAACAAAAAAATCCTCCAACTGTAACAGAGATTTGTATCTTTTGAGAGAGATAATTCGGTGGCCACTCATGGCCACAATAGTGACTCATCAAATTGTGGGAAGCGAATCTCTTCCACCAAAAAAATTCAAGTAACGAAGGATCAATACCCTGACGATTTGGCATGATATATCAAAGGAGAAACCATGATTTTGGAGTGAAGATTGACTTTCCAGATTTTGATGGTCACATGAATTCAAAAGAGTTCATCGAGTGGCTTCAAACTGTGAAACGAGTCATTGAATATAAACATGTTTCACCAGACAGAAGGGTCAAATCAGTTGAATAATGCTTCATTATGATAGGAGAACCTAGAGTAAGATCACCATCTGATTTAAAATGAAGAGAGTGATGCACGGTAAATATCTTTCCTCAAATTACCGACATAATATGTTCCAAAAATGTCATCACCTGCACTGGAGAGATTCTTCGGTGAAGTACACAACTGAATTTGATCAAATCATACTGAAATGTGAGTTGGTGAACCAGAAGAGAGTACAATAACAAGATATCTTAAAGGATTGAGGATCTATTAATAATGTGGTGCAACTGCATCTGAACCAATCCTTACTCGATGTATATACCCTAGTTCTGAAGGTGGAGAGACAACACTATAATATTAGGTCCACACCACTCTTCAAACACAATTCAACCCTAAGATCAAGAAAAAAGAGTACACACATCACAACCTATACCACGAGAGGCAAGATCGATGTAGAGTCGAGACAAAGTGGAGACCATTAGCATTATTAAATCTACCCCAACCAAGAAGTGCTTGAAGTGCCATGACTCTGAACACATTGTGTCTAATTTACACAAAAATGTGATATCTTTCACTGAACAGGGTCCAATGAAGGAGACCGAGGGTAAAGATCCAAATGAGGAGAATAGAGAAGAATACTAGCTTGCAATAGATGAGAGAGAGATGCTAGTGATTCAAGTTGAGCCTATGAGAGAAATTCCAACAGAATTAACATTGGTTGTCCTAAAAGATAGTGCATCAGAGGTGATGAGTGTTCATAAAAAGTTTGAGAATGTGGTGCCACGAACTAGCTTTTTGCATGCATTAAGACGAGCATCAGCAAGTTTGAAATTGGTTGTCTAAGAGAGTCATGAGTTCGAGGAGTCAACATAAGACACATGACAAGCCTAGAAAAGAGAATTTCAAAATTTTAAAGATATAATCTACACCTCATAAGTTGTCACTTTTAAGGAAGATCCAAGATACCAAAGATGAGAAGGTTTTGAGCTATTTTTGAAAGGCTATATAGGGTAATCTGGGTGTCATGTTTTAGTTCAGTTGAATAGTGCACCTACAGATAGATGATCAAATAGGGTGGTGAACCATAACTTCAGAAATATTTTTAAGTGCTTTGTGGAAAAAAAAACATCTGACAATAGGATCCAAACCCTTTTAGAGAAGTCCTCCTAACAGGAGAGAATGAAGCGTGAGCTCCCACTTCAGCCGAATTTTGAATAGGCAGGATTCACGATCCTGTCGAGTTACCGATCGCAAGAACTATGAATTCCCGCACTTGTGGGAAATCTATTACGTCTGGAATGTTGTTCCTTTACATATTTCAACCCAATATTTTCCTTTTTGCTTTCTTCCTATTTCTTTTTTTTTTAATTAAGTTAATCTATGAGAGAACTATTTATATCATGTTACTTTCTAGTTTAGGGGACTATTTGCTATTGTTATTGAGTTTCGAGACGTTAATCCCCAGTTTTATGGTCTCCTAAAGATGTATAATTTCTTTTTGTAAGCAGTGTGTTTGTATCTTGTAAAGGAACTGGTGATGGAATCTTCTCCCCATTTTTACATCGTCATTTCAAATTCTTTTTTGTTGTTTTCAGTTGGGACAGTTGTCAAACGACGCGTATCCCCTTCCAAATGCCTTCAACCTTGCTATTCCACAACCACTTCCCCACTAAGGGTGTGTTTGGCGGAGCGGAAACATAGCGGCGGTGTTTTGAAAATGCCGTCATAGTGTTTGGAAGACGCGTCTAGGGGTGTTTTGAAAATGTCGTTGCAATTAATAGCTTAACGCAGACAACGGGTCTCACCTCGCCGTCCGCATTTCTCTTCTTTACTTCCCATGTTTGCCCCTTCGCAGAGTCTTGCCCTAGCCTCTCAAACGCTCCTCTTCTCCCGCGCGTGAGAACTGAAAGACGAAGCTCCTCTTCACAGAGCGTTGAAATAGCCTCTCGCGCGCTCCTCTTCTCTTCAATTTACTTTTTTCGTTTTCTTCTTTCGTAGGTAGTGTAGGTAAACTCTTCCATCATCATCAACATTTTCTTTTTCTTCTTGAAGTTTCTGCTTTTAAAATTTCTCTTAACTTCTTAGGTGTAAGTATGAATGTTTCACTGTGCGATTTGTACACACCAATAGTTTGTGTAAACAACTAAACAACTTATCCAGATCAGGAGCAGAATAGTCATTTATCCAGAAACAACTATTTTTCAAAAGTACAAACCAAATAGTCAACCAGTTTATCAGGATAAGCTGCTAATCAGCAGATTATCAGAATAAGTTATTTATCTGGATAAGCTGCAGCTGCCCTAGACGGACCCTAAATCTCCATCTTGATCGTCTTCTAGGAGCCCTAGAACAATATCAATACCTATTCTTTATAGGGACCATCTTAGGCATGTTTGACAAGAGAAAAACACTAAGGCTTGTTTGGAATCATTTTTATTTTTTGTATTTTGTTTTTGCTTTTGCTTTTAATTTAAAAAATGTTTGTTGAATGTATTTTTTACATGTTTTTATATTTTATTTAAATTAGCTTATCTTTAAAAATACTAAAAACATCGAAAAGCTACTTTAAGTGTTTTTAAAAATACCTAAATATGTTATATTATACCAAACATTTTTTATTTTAAATCAAAACATAAACAAAACAAAAAATCAAAATCAAAAGTGATCCCAAAGTACCCCTAAACTATTGAAACTAAAATAAAAACTTTTAAAAACCATAGGGGTCGGGTCGTATGAGATAATCTTTATTTTATTTTATTTTATTTTGTTTATATTTTGATTTAAAACAAAACATATTGAATATTTAGCTAAGTATGATTGTTTTTAAAAACACTCAAAACACCTAAAAATTATTTTTTGATTTCAAAAAGATGTTATTTTATTTTTAGAAACAAAAATAAAAACATGTAATAAACACACTAAACAAATATGATTTTAAAAACAAAAGAAAAGGCAAAAATTTAAAAAAAAACAAAATTGATTCCAAACAAGCCCATAACAAATGAAAATTGATTAGCACCTGTCAATAAAATACATGTCTTTATGTAGGTCATAAACAAAAAAAAAAATAATATAATAAAATAAAATGTAGGCAATTAAAAGCAATAAAACAGAATGAAATAAAATTGAAAATATTCTCAATTAAGAGGATATAAAACAAAAGAAAGATGTGATATTGAATAATTAATAACTTTTGATATTGTGAAGTCCCTAGGATAACACTCACCCTAAAGTTAAAACATACATATTATGATAATGTAGCTTGCTGCAAAGATAGTAGAATGGAGTGATCTTATAGCCTTCATGAAAATATGTACCACCTGTTTTTAAAAAGAGACATGAGGAGGATCGGCTATCGATATTCTTTGATAGAATTTCATCATTGATCAAAAGAAAATCTACTTCATCGTGTTTTATTTTTAATGAAAAATAGGATTTTCAGATATACAAATTATTTCCTAATTATCATACTTAAGAATCTTGATGGAGTAATAAGAATGCAAAAATTTTCTATCAAATTTATAATCCTTTTAATCCATATCATTTCACAGGAAAAATGTAATATAACCATATATTCATCAAAAGATATAATAACAATAAATTTGACTTTTAATTTTCTATGAAACAAGATTTCCTTCAAAAGTAAAAAAAATAAAAAACACCATCTCAAACTGAACTTATTATCTTTAGCTAATCTAAAGCAACATCATAGTAAGTTTTTAAGTGTTTCTAATAAGCCAAACCTTTTTTATGAAACTTCTTAATATATCTTAATTTTTTTATGAGACTTCTTAATAAATCTTAAAATCCTATCGACATCTTTCGAGTGTTATTTTTTTCATGGCCAAATGTCAATTACAAGAAGCACCTTCAAAGCTCTCCTCATCATTAAATGTCTAACAGTGCCTTCGGAAAAGTCATCAGATTTGCACCTGAGAGATTCAATATCATTAAGCAGTATTATGCACAGTTCTTCTTTGAAAGAAAAACACCGTTCAAACAAACTCAATGCCACTAAATTATTTTGGACATCAATTGACACTATTTCATATTTTCAATAGTACAATATCATGCCCAGGGAGAAGAATGTTATTAATATAACAATGATCAAAATATCAGAGGACAAGTGACAGATGAAAATAAAATGATCAATTGAGCTACTTTGAAGACCAGTATCAACAATGACTATGCAAAGTTCACTAAACTAGTTCAAACCCAATTAAACTTTGAAACATACATGTTTTGTTTCCCCTTTAGCAAGGTTGCTCCATATAAATACTTCTGAATAATTCTCTATAGAGAAAGGCAATTTTGGCATCCATTTACAGTGAGAATCGCTTGTTGATTAGTGGCTATGGAGAGGATGCCAATAGAGTTAAGTGAAGCAACCGCTGAGATTGTTTCAAAATAATCAATACCATCCTTTTATCATCAATAAAGCTTTTGTAGAGATCAATGATTCTTCAAAATGGAATAATCATAAAAAACATATTGTAGAAAAACAACCTCTTGGAGGAAAAAATTACTTGATTTTATTATTCACATGCAAGATACATTTATAAGGAGACCAACCCTCCTAATTTACAAGCCTTCCAAATCTCTCTAATCTAAATATAGAAAGATAATAACTAATCAAGGAGTTTTCAAATCTATCTCCGATTAAGTCCCCCAATAGATTTTCCACCTTCCTGATTTTCTACACTCCCCTCAAGCTGGATCATACATGTTGTAATGGCCCAACATAGTATTCAACTAAGTGAAGCAGCCACAAAAAGAGCTTTATTGAAAACATCAGCAATTTGGAGATGTGTTGGAATGTAGATCATGTGAATAATGCCAGAATTAACCTTTTCAAAGATAAAAAGTTTATCAATCTCAATGTGTTTGGTCCTTTCATGATGCACATGATTTCCTGCACTACTAATGACGACTTGGCTATCATAGAACATCTTTATGGGATTGACCATGGAGTATCCCAACTCATTTAGTAACCTTAGGATCCACATTCCTTCACAAATTCCCAAAGTGTCTGATACTCTAATTCTGCACTATTTCTGGATATCATTGTTTGCTTATTGCTCCTCTATTTGACAAAATTTTCCCATACATAGGAACAATACTCAGCTGTGGATTTTTCTACATATGAGTTCTCCTGCCCAAGTAGAACTAATGTAAATCTTTACTTAAGCCTCTACCAAGGGTCTTCTTAAGAAAGCTCAATATTTTGTAAACCATCTTCAAATATTCTTCATATGGATTATTCATACATTGACTCACGATGCGGACAAAATAAGCGATATCAGGGTTACCGTGTGACAGATAGACAAACTTTCCTACAAATCTCTAGTATCTATCTTTCTCTACTAGTGTCTTTTCTCCTCCTGAATATAATATTTTGTTGAATTGCATAGGAGTCTCAACAGATTTACACCCCAACATCCATGTCATTTTTAGTATATTTAGGATGAACTTTCTTTGGGATTTTTTTGGGATATCACAATTTCTATCTTGGACCTTGCCACTTACATGCAAATAAAATATTTTATAACTCCCAGATCTTTGATTTCAATTTTCAAATTCAATGGCAAGAATCTCCTTAATCTTTCCAATCTTTTTTTCATCATCACTTATGAGGATCATATCATCTACATAGAAAATAAGCATAGCTTTTTTATCTCCCTGTGTATACTTTAAGAACAATATATTATCGGCTTGGCATTGAATGTAAATATGAGATTTCAAAGCCTTGAAAAATTTGTCAAACCAAGCCCGTTGAGTTTGTTTAAGTCTATAGAGTGAATTTCTCAATTTACATACTAGATGTTTCTTTGAGCTGTTTTTCAGTACTGGTGAGACCAGCATATACACTTCTTCAAAATCTCCATTTAAAAAGGCATTCTTGATATTAAGTTGATGCAATTCTCACTCTTTGTTCACTGCCAATGAAAGAATAACTCTTATAGAATTTAGTTTGGCCACTAGTACGAATGTCTCTTGATAATCCCAAAATACTAAGTAAAACCTTTGGCCAATAACCTAGCCTAGAATATCTCAATGCTCCCATCTGCTTTGTACATGTCATTGAACACCCATTTGCACCTAATAAGTTTTCTTTATGGAGGAAGCTTTATAAAGGTTCATGTGCCACTTTGATCAAGTTTTTGGATCCTCTTTGACTGTCCTTTTCCATTCTGAACTTTAAAGTGCTTCATGAATAGACTTGAGTACTTGCTTACTGACAATATTAGATACATAAGTTTTATAAGTTGATAACTTCCCATAGGTACATAACTCTAGACAGAATAATTTGTGCAACTTTTTCTGTCTTTTCCACCAGATTCCACCTCCCTTGGAACTTGAAAGATATGTGAATTTATGTTTGGTTGTGAACGGTCCTGTGATTGCATATTATCCTTATCCAGCTCAATGGATTTCTTTCTCCTAATGTGCATACAAAGTTTCTTATGCATTTCCTTATTGTCAACCTCAAATTGGATATCCTCAAGTGGTAAAACTTACAAGAAAGGATGCTTAGACAGAAATAAGAATAGGTTTTGATGCTTCCAGTTCATTCCGAAATAATGTCCCAAATCTGATATTCTCTCTCCCTAAATTTTAAATTTGGGGTAACATGATTATTTTTCCAAGAATATAATATCCATAGAGTTATAATATTTTTTAGTGATAAGTGAATAACACGTATACCCTTTTTTGTTAGAAGCATAATAAAAAAAGATACATTTGATGGATTTTGGGTGAAGCTTTCTGCAATTTGGTTGGTGAATGTGGACAACGGTGACAACCAAATACTCTTAGAGGAAGATTGCATGAAAAGTTCTAACATGAGGATATTTTTCCATCAAAACATAGAGAGAAGCTTCAAATCCAAAAATTTTGCTGATATTCTACTAATGAGGTTGGTGGCTAAGAGCACAACACTCCCCACAAAATTTTTAGGACATTGTGAGAAAGCGTTATAGATCTAGATACATCAAGAAGATGTTTATTCTTCCTCTCAACTATCCCATTTTGTTGTGAAGTCTCAACACCGGAACTCATATGGATGATATCATTATTTACAAGGAAGCGTCCAATGATAGAGTTGAAATATTCCTTTGCATTATCGGTCTTGACAATATGAATTCTACATTGAACCTAAGTGTAAATCATGTCATGAAAGGACAAAAAAGATTTGTGTTGTTTTAGATTTCTTCTTCATGAGGAATATCTAACAGATTCTAGTGTGATCATGATTGAAGAATATAAACCATCTGGCTCCATTGAGGATTTTCACTTTTAAAGGTCCTCCACTATGGATGATAGAAAAAAAAATGCGAGGGTTTGAACTGAGATAAAAATATACATGACGAGTATGTTCAGTTAATTGGCAGATTTCACACTGATAAAACTAGTTTAATGTGAATAAAAAGATGAGAGTATAACATTGCAATATAATAAAAATTGGGATGACCCAGAAGGTAATAATGTCATAAAAAAACTTGAATTTCAATATATTCAGATACAACAGTCTCAGAATCATGATAAGAGGAAAGTGGAGATGACATTTGTGTGTTAAGAGAATAATTCTTGCACAGACATAGATCTTTGGAGACTTTCACATCCCCTTTCCCAACAATCTTGGAGTGAGATCCATCAGCATGGTGATCTCTTGATAATTGATGAGAACAAGAATTTCTCCAATCATGTGATCAGAAGCAGTAGGCAATGAAGAAGAACTAGATGACTTCATAAGTCCTATGCACGTTTAAGGTTGGAAGAATTCCTAGCAGCTACAAGTTACAGTATTCCAGGCTGCTTCTTGCCGCAGAAGTGGAGAAATTCCTAAAAAGCTGGAGAGGTCTGCTTGAATAGAAGGGCTTGCATGGAGTTTGCAGCCTGTTTGGAGAATTCCTGCACTGACGTATGTAGAGAGAAGTTCTAGCAGAGGGCCTGCAGAACAATAGGTGTTCTTGCTACTGTTGCTGCAGGAGGGTTCTGCCGAAGGAGGTCCTGTAGCAAAGATAACTCAGGTTGCAAAAAGCTTCCGACTGCAAGAATTGAACTGTAAGGAGAATTCTGGTCCCAGGAAAAAGGGTAGGGGCTTCAAAGGAGGGTCAGCATATCGGAGACAAGGAAAAGTTGTTGGGAAAGAATAAGGCCCAAAGGAGGCCGACAGGTTCGGCGAGGAAAGGAGAAGACCGGAGAGGCCGCTGGTTGTTGTAGTGGCAGGGAGAGGACCGGTGGAGGAGATTTCAGCTACAAGGAGTTGTTTGACATAAGATTACGATCAGATCGAGCAGAAGAGGCGGATGACAGGAACTCTCTGATTGAGTAGAAGATTTGTACGACAGAGCACTGCGATCTCATATGTACACAAGGAGATGACACAAAAACCTTAGCTTCTGTGCCTTATGAGAGGAGAAGACTGCGTGTGTTGAAGATGAAGTCAGAGAAATCCTACGGATTCTTCATTATCGTCGCTGACATTGCTGGAGACACGGAGGACACTTCAACACTTATAATTCGAAGCTTTCAAAGGAAGAAGAAGATGACAAAGATAGAGTGCTTGAATGCGAAAACGACAGATTTCTAGGTTGTGATACTACATAGAAAAATAACCTCTTGGAGGAAAAACTTGTTTGATTTCATCATTCACATGAGGTACATATATAGGGAAATCAACCCTCTTAATTTGCAAGATTGTTAAATATCTCTAATCTAAATTTGGAAATGAAATAATTCTGACATAAAATTAAATAAGCATAAAAATAGAAAGAGAATGACTAACCAACGAATTTCCAAATTTACATCAATTACGGGTCTGTTTAGGACAATTTTTTGTCTGCTTTGTTTTTCAGACCGCCACCACAGTTCTATTTGGGAAACTAATTTATTGTTGTTTTTTATAAATTTATGTGATAGAAACCTGTTTTGTTTAATTTGCGTTGTTAAAGTGTAGTGGCTACCAGAAAGCTGTGGTCTGACTTTTTAAAAATAAAATAAACTCGTAATAGGCACCACAACTTTTTGAAAATTATTTTTTCTACAACAACTTCACAATTGTTTCTTCAAATAGAAGCAACTGCCCCAAACAGACCCTAAGTCACACAATAACTATGAGGTTGGCCGACCCTGATTTTCCACACATTTCAACATAAAATAAGCTTTACACCAATAAAAGAGAAGGAGGAAAATAAGTCCTAAATGTGATGATAAAAAATAACAATCTCCACCTCCAGTTTATTCTTCTAGTTAGGACCAATGAATGCTGATTGATAGGTCCGAAAAGTAGAGACAACGAAGGGATAAGTAAAATGAGGAAAAGAAGAGGATAAATTATCAAAGTATGTAAAAGATTGTATCATATGATTAATACATCGTTGTTAACATTTTGTAGAGTACTTTGGAGAGGATATGATATTCTAAATGTAGATATATGCATAGAGAAAAGAAATAAGATGGAAGGAAATGCATAAAAAGGAGGCAAAGAGGTTAGCAAGCAAAAACATTTTGTTGTAGGGTGCACACTGAATCAAGAAGCTAAGTAAAAATACTGGGAGAAAGTTTTACAGTGGAGGAAAGAGGTTAGTAGAAAAATATTTTGCAGAAGAAAATCTCAATGGAAAGAAAGATACATCAAGGGAAAATGTAGATAGAATATGACAGCATAAACTACCAACTTACAAGATTGCTCCAATAGATACATTTAATTGTATAAGGAGAGACTTTGTCATATATAGAAAAAAGAGTGGATAAACATATAATGAAAAGCACAAGAAATTAGGAGAAAAAAAGATGTACGTGGATAAAGAAAGGAAAAAAGGTGTAACTTGTCTTGGAGCACTGGAAGGCGCGTGACTGATTAAGCATACTGTAAAAAAAGCGTCTCCCCAAAACTATCAAGAAATATTTGCATAAATATTAAACTACAAGCAACAAAAAAGAAACGTCAATGCTTACATTTAGCATTATTTTGTTGAATCTATAAAACAATGATTGATGTATAGCACTATTTTTTAACATAGAAGACACGAAAATTAACACATATTTCAAGGTATCATTATATTAAAGAATTATAGGTGAAAGATTTAACATTTGTTTCTTGATAAAATTGCTTAAATATAAGAAAGACTTTGGATCAATAGTTTAACCAATACACTGAAAAACTAAACTGTAGTCATTAATAAAAAAAAGAAAAATAAAAATCCACGTAGAAAAGATCAAAATTTACCAAGTGAAAAGGAGTATTATTATAAGAAATGTAGAGATAAGAAAAGAGAGACAATGTTGTTCAACATATTCATAGGCTTCAAATCAATCTTAGAAATAAAAGGAAAATAAGTATAAATTCAAATATATAGAAGACATGGCCATGACTATAATGGCACTAGTTTGAGAAAATAATAAAAGATAAGGATATATACATAACATTAAATAATTAGTAAATGCCTCCAACTTCGACACCCACAATTGCTTTCTTCCTGCTGAGATCCTAAAAAAATAATATTAAGGATAAAAGAACATTGACCATTTATACGGTTTCCATCGATAACTTATAGATAAAGATTTCCAAGAAAGTGGAAATATATACGACATTTTAATAAATTGATGAGAAGCCTGTAATATTTCCGAGTGATAGAAAAGAGAGATCCATTAACAATGAAGATAGAAGGGCTAAAATAAATAATAAATGAGAAAAGTAATTGTGGATTACATGTCATATGAGGAGGTATCATAATCTAGAACTTAAGAAATACTAAAGTGCAGTTGCAATTGTTTACTAGAATAAATAACAAGAAAAGCTGAGGTAGTCAACTAGAAGTGCCATAGTAGGTGGTCATATTCCTCTTGGTAGAGAAAAGTAGCTAAAAAATAAGTAGCAGAATCAAGGTTAATGGTGACAACATGCTAAGTGCTCAAGGACAACCATTTTTTTTCATAAATAATAAGAAAAGCTGAGGTAGTCAACTGGGAGTGCTATAGTAGGTGTTCATATTCTTCTTGGGAGAGAAAAGTAGCAGAATCAAGGGTAATGGTGACAAAATGTTAAGTGCTTAAGGACAACCAATTTTTTTCCAACAATGGTTGAATGAGTGAATAGTCTTTGTAGATGCTAACAAAGTAGAAAAAGTATTGATTATAATGATGTCCACCACCATGATTAGTGCAACCATGATTACCTCGACTGCATTGTTCGTGATTAGAAGAAGATGAAACAATAAGCTGAGTAACCCAAAGTACGTGTTTATCACCACTACCCTCAATGACTCGAAGAATGTGTGCGGTCATTATTAATAAAAAAAAACCCAAAGAATGTGTAAAACCCACGGAGACATTTAAAACAACACAATAAACAATTAATTGAACTCGAAAAAATTGGAGAGAAGAATGGACACCTAAGAAAAACTTGGTATTAGGAAATTCCTCATTTTACTTTTGCTAAGTAGTGGGATAGGGGTAAAAGAGTTACATTGCAGTTCATCCTATTTGCCTTTCAAGGTACTATTCATCTTGTACAAAATTTTCAAATGAAAGTAAAAAAATAACAATGCAAAAAGTGAAAGCTAAAAAGATACAAATGTTTTAAAAGTATGTAGATTGAAGAAAATTCAAAATCGATCTTGTAGTCAGAAGCTTGTCAGTTTATATATTTGGCAAAGCATGTTTCTTTAGGGGTCAAAGTATCCATATAATGAGTTTTTTCATGAGATCCAATGAGGATATGAAAAGTTTGAAACCACAAGAGAGATGGTATCATTGAGTTTGCTAATGGTATCAATATTGGAGGATTTCACTTCAGAGAAAAGAACAAAGAAAGTCATCAATGAACACAGTAAAAAGAAGGTCAAAACTATAAGTTAATTAATCATATAGGTCAAGGAAGCCTGCTCAACTATGTTAAGGAGAAATCATAGGATGAGATCTATTTAGTAAACATTGCACATGTGAGAGGATATATAATACAACATAAAATGAGCGAGAAAGAATGTTGTAGGTGTGAGGGGGTCAAGATAAGTTATGGGGAGCTCAAAGCACAAGATAGAAGCATAATAACATTGTAGGTGTGAGGCTTATCAAGGTTGCAGTGCTATGGGTAGAGGTGGCAAGTGTGTCAAGCGAGCACAGTGCACTGAGTGCATGCAAGTGGGCAATTGCAGTTGATGAGGGACGCATGAGAAAATGTATGGGATAAAGAGAAGGGGTAAGGAATCCATGGCTAATCCCTAATTGACTTTGGTAACCTGTTAAAAAAACAGAAAACTAATTGATTTCTTTCACCATAATACATGTGCTTCTACATAAACAAACACGAGATGAAATAGCTAAGGAATGAATAGAAGAATATTGAATAACTAATAACTTTGTATCAAGTAAAATATCTATAAAAACAGAAAGAAACAATTGAAATAAAATCAACTATAAAATAAAATCAAAACTCATAATGTTGATTTGTATCATGATTCTTTGCTTTCATCTTTATAAATTTTCATATTTTCTTGTTCAATGTCGAAAAAGATAACTCTATTTTTCATGGCTGATCATACACAACTTTGAATTCATGCCATCTTTGTTTAAGACGTTCCTTTATAATCATTTCCCATCAATTTAACCTAGACTTCTTATTGATTCATCTTCTCCCCTTCATGATAAATGCCCAAACCACCTAAAAACCTATTTATCACTACTTTATCTTCAGTAGTTGCCATTTTAATCTTTATATTATATTATCATTTTTATTATATATTTCCTAGTTTATAACTATGCTCTATCAAAGCATTTCATTTGAAATGTTCAACAAAAATAATAGAGTAACTAAAGTACAAAGATAAATAAGAATCCACTATTTCTTTCATTCTTTTTGTCACAATAGAATGATTGTGCCTTGGATGTATTCCTACCTTTAAAGCTCTTCTTCATTCTTTTTAATGCGTCAGCATCTTATCTTCGCCTCAAGGAATCACTTAGAGCAAGTAAATGGGACACTATGTTTGACAAGGGAGCCATCCAACGGTTTCGCGGGATTCCACAATCCTGCTTATGTGTGACGAGAGGGAGAAGGGAATTTTTGTTCAATTCAGAACCCAATAGGGAACTTTAGCAGCTATTGCTGCCACGGTTCTAGTGAAACCTACTTTTCTTTTATTTCTGAATTAGAATTAGGGTCATATTGACTTTATATTATTTATATATTTCTATCTCTTATTTTTTTGAGACTTTTGCTTTGTTTTGTGTATTTTGGATAATTTATTCATTGCTTTCTGCCATAGAAAGTGTTGAATCCTCTTTTTTTTCGAGTAGCATGTCAGTAGCTTGTTCAAGAACATGTGGTGGATCTTCCTTGGCAACTTTGCCTCATCGGAGCTGGAGTTTCGTGATTTTCTCTTTATTTTCAGCCTGGGAGCCACTGAACTGCTGTTCTGGCGTCCGATTTGCTGCCCAACAACAGTTTTCGCCGTTCCTCAACCACTGTCATCCTTTCCACCTCTGTTCCTCATTCCACAACCCTGCTAAAACCCATTTCCAAACCTTCACACTTCGACTAGTTGCCTTAGGCCGGTGTCATTGTTCCCACTGAGCTTCTTTTTCATTCAGGAAAATCTATAAGACCAATATTACTTGCATTAGCCATATAGACATTGCGGTTTCCATGAATTGACATTTGCTTGTCAATTCAAAAATAAAACTAAGATCCAAAAAATCATAAAGAATCCGCTCCCACGATTCATGAATCAATTCATTTGTGTTCTCTTGCAGTGCAGTAGCTTAGTTAATTAAACTATTATATGGCCAAAAAAAGCTAAAAATCTAGTGTTTTTTTATGCTCTAAACATTGATGAAGTGACAAATAATTTCAAAGTTATCCTTTGGTTCTTTTAGAAATTGAAGATTTGCACCACCAATTGGAAATTGATAGAATGGAGCAAAAATTCCCTTAGGACATGTAATTAGAACTGCTCAATGTGTAATGCATTTTAAGATTAGTACACAGTGCCTCATAAATGATTGAGTGGAAGGTCCCATCTTTTACATCAAACAGAGGGAAGTTTTTCTTTTCAGATCCGAATATTCTGAATTGGATGACAAAAAAAAAGAGTAATTGTCCGAGAAAGAAGAAGCTGGAGAGAAGAAAAAAGTAATTGGATAAAGGCAAAAAATAACATAAGCTTTGCATATCACTACTTAAAAACAGAAAGGATATTGGCAAACTTACAGGAATCTACTGTCTGTCCAGCACATATTTCCAACACTTCACTGGTACATAGGGGGGTATATCTATAAAATTATGTCCGTTAGAAAAATATAAAAAAAGAGAAAAAATTTTCAACCAAGTTGTCCACATGGAAATTAAATAATATGCTGAATTTTTTCAGACAATGCAAATTATTATGCAGAAAACAAGATGGCACAGAAAGAACAAAACATTAAGATAATTCTTCATGTCAATGGCTGCTAGCTCTTTACAGCAACATGCTTTTTGGCAATGTAATTTTAAGTCAATTTCAATGCACTGCTAAGAGAATCCACAAGCAATATGACAAAACTGCTGTCAGCTTCACCAACATAGGGTTGTAAATCACATAGAAGACGAAAGATTTATCTGAAATCTATCAAAGTGACACCTTATCATGCAATGCATAACAAATGAAGGATGAGAGGACATTTTCCCCACAAACAGTTGGCTCATTGGGCTTATTTTTTAAAAGTCTAAATCCAGTGAATGATTTCTTCTCAAGCATCATCGAGCCATCCATGGAGGCATTGCTCGCTTGAATTGAAGTTTGTAAGGGTAGATTGCAATTTGAGCAATAATGGAAGATTGGAGCGTAATTGTTCTAGGCATGCCTGCATTCACCAACCAAATCCATTCAAGATTCTGATGAGACAAAAAACCGTATGTGTTTATGCATTCAAGCAAACATGTTTATGTTTCAATCTTATCTCAAGCTAACTCGACCTGATCCATAGGTCAACTTAATTCAAGTTCCATCCGTGTTGGGTTTGCTTTTTTAATCAATTTGTTTACTTCGATCAAATCTTAACTCAAGCCAAAAATTGATTTGATTTTCTAGTGATATTTGAGATAAATTCAAAGCCTTAAGGATACAACAATAACAACAACAACAAAACATTAATCCCACTACGTGGGGCCGGCTACATGAATCCTTTTTCTCCATTGTATCCTATTCAGTGTCATATTTTCATTTAGTTCTAATAAATTAAGATCATTTTTATACAATAAGCCCAAGTCTTCCTAGGTCTACCCTGCCTTTCTTAACATAAGTCGAATCTAAAACATCTACTCTGCTAATTGGAACATCAGATGGTCGACACTTAATGTGACCAAACCATCTAAGACGACTTTCTCTAATTTTGTCTGTCACAAGAGCTACATCAACCCTATCACGGATATACTCATTTTGCATTTTGTTTCTAAGTGTAAAGCCACTCATCCACCTAATCGTTCCCATCTCGGCAACTTTTAACTTAGTATTATGTTTCTCTTTTAAAAGCCAGCATTCAGCGCCATAAAGCATGCAGGTCTCACCACCGTCTTATAAAATTTTCCTTTCAATCTTAGCGGTACTTTTCTATCACATAAAAAGACCGCCATAAGACATTATTATGCTTCTCTTTTAAAGGCCAACATTCAGCGCCATAGAGCATTACTTAACTTATTATTATGCTTCTCTTTTAAAGGCCAACATTCAGCGCCATAGAGCATTGCAGCTCTCACCACCGTCTTATAAAATTTTCCTTTCAGTCTTAGCGGTACATTTCTATCACACAAAAGGCTCTTATTATTATGCTTCTCTTTTAAAGGCCAACATTCAACGCCATAGAGCATTGCAGGTCTCTATTTAGTGTTATGCTTCTCTTTTAAAGGCCAACATTCAACGCCATAGAGCATTGCAGGTCTCACCGATTATTATGCTTCTCTTTTAAAGGCCAACATTCAGCGTCATATTCACCACTTATTATGCTTCTCTTTTAAAGGCCAACATTCAGTGTAATAGAGCATTGCAGGTCTCACCACCATCTATAAAATTTTCCTTTCAGTCTTAGCGATACTTTTCTATCACCTCCCCACCGTCTTATAAAATTTTCCTTTCAGTCTAAGCGGTACTTTTCTATCACATAAAAGACTCACCAACATTTTATAAAATTTTTCTTTCAGTCTAAGCGATATTTTTTTTATCACACAATAGGCCCCAAAAAAAATTTTCCTTTCAGTCTAAGCGGTACTTTTCTATCACACAAAAGGCCCGAAGCATTCCTCAACTTCAACCAACCAACTTGAATTCTACTATTAACATCCCCATCTATATCACCATCGCTTTGACTTATTATGCTTCTCTTTTAAAGGCCAACATTCAGCGACATAAAGCATTGCAGGTCTCACCACCAGTCTAAGCGGTACTTTTCTATCACACAAAAGGCCCGAAGCATTCCTCCACTTCAACCAACCAAGTTAAGTTCTACTATTAACATCCCCATCTATATCACCATCGCTTTGAACAGCAGACCCAAGATATCTAAATCCTTCACACCTTTTAATAATTTGATCACCCAAAGTTACACTTTTGTCACTATAGCTACTACTGCTAAAATTACATTCCATGTATTCAGTTTTAGTTCTACTCAAATGAAGGCCTTTAAATTCCAATGTAGACCTCCATAATTCAAGTTTTTCCTGGGCTTTTTCTCTCGTCTTATCCACGAGAAGGATATCATCAGCAAAAAGCATACACCAAGGTACATCCTCCTATAAATGTCCGGTAAGACCATCCATAACTAAAGCAAAAAGATATGGGCTCAAAGCTGATCCCTGATGTAATCCAACAGAAATAGGAAAATATATCATCGCTCATCCTAGAAGTCAATTAAAGCATGCTATCTCCATTAGAGCTTACATACAATAGCCAATAAATGTTTGTGACATCTCTAATTCTTGTAAATATACAGGGGAAAAATTAAGATGGAAACATCAACAACACATAACAAATTTTCATGCAACCACATAAGTGCCATGTAGCGGCACACTATTTTGTGATATCATCAAAACAACTTGAGTGTGGTCCCCTTTATTAGATGCATAAGTTGTAGATTTTCCAAACTCTATTCCGAATGTGTTGTTATTTGTGAGAAGTGCAGATTGACACGAGATAACTGGATAACATAATATGGTTATTTTTAATTAAATAAGTAATCTTAACAATAGATGTATTCCAAGGTTTATAAATATTGATAAAACTTAGGTTTTAAGCCTCTTCAATGAAAAAAATTGTAAAATTAGCTTTGAATTTCATAAATTATTATAAATTCAAGAGAAAAATCTAGATGACTAAGTGGAAGCATATTGCATAACATACATATTATTTTAATGAATACATACACATCCATAATATCTTAAAAAATGTTTTCAAACTGTAAAAATTCAAAAAATTATCAAAAAATTTCAATACGCTAAAAATAGCTTTTTGGACACCTTTACAAATTAATCTGCTCCATATAATTTCAAATTAATCCAAGAGAAAAGGACTAGTAATCTCCATACTCTTGAGCCAATACTATGGTATTAACATGACTGATTAGATAAAATTGCCAAAAATATGAGTCTAGCCTAGTTGAATCTCAATTAAGCAAAACGTCCTAATGAGCAACACCTTAATAAGGCTAAAAAAAATATGCACTGGTAGGGTGCGAAATTGGGTTTGCGGATTGGATTCAAGTCTAACCTGAAATCGGTTCGATTTGAAATTGCTTGACCCATATCCGACCATAATATTATTCATGCACAATGTCTAAATCAAACCCAACCTTTAGCCTAACTAAACCAAACCAACCCGCGTAACTGATTTAACATTGGAATAACAATTATTTGGGAGAAATTAGAGTTGGCAAACCAACCCAAAAAAAGTACACAAGTTAGTATTTTAACCTAAAATCCAATAAAAATTAATAATGTCAATCTTAACCCAAATTTTTCGAGTTGATTTGAGTCAGGTTGGCGTGTTGGATCAATTTTTAACACACATGTGCAACTAATTAATATTGATGCTAAGGAATATATGAACCCTTAATAGAAATATATTATGCATTGATACTTGTGCAAAGGCACCCAAATAGAGCAATATCATGAATGGGGCAAGCTTATGTTCATATTGACCCAATCTAGAATATAAAAAGGAATCAACATTGACACCCATGGGAATTCTTGTAGAATAAGGAGTTATATATATATATATATGGCGTCGGTGGCGATCTGCTCTGCTAGGGTTTCGCCATCCTTTGATTTCTTTAGCCTTCAATCCATCCTTTGGTGTTCGACGACGAAGTTCCCGCACTCGACGATGACGACAAAGGACTTCAATCTCCTTTGCGATCATTGTCTTCTCTTTCGCGCCCAACGATGAAGGGTTTCGGCGCCTACTTCTGCGGCTTCGTCATCTCCTCCTTCGTGCCATCCAACTTTTGCGGTTCTTTTCTGCGCGGATTCTCTCGTCTAGCTGCGGTTTCTTGTCTGTCTTCTGCGCATTTCATCTGCGATTCCTGTCTTCTGCGCATTTCACCCCAACCTCTTCGGCTCGTCTTTTTTTGCCCTCTGTCCAACTTGCAGGGCTTTTCTTTGCTGAGATGGAGCTTCCTTCTTCTTCGGTTGAACCTGAAAAAAACCTCATTTGCCCACGTGATAGGTAATCCTCAGGGGGAGACGGCGGTTGTGTTTCCTTTAAGTTATAAGGAGCATCGTGATGGTATAGGAGACTGCCCCTTTATTAATAATGCAAGCAGGAAAAGTGGGAAAACAACACTCTTTTTCTCTGCATAAAAAATTTCAATGCTGACTGACAAATTCAAGTTTGCTCTTATTGAAAAATTTCAGTGGGAGCATCCACCTATGAAAGTTATCAGAAAAAGTTTTAATGACCTCAAATTGGCAGGAAAGTGAAAAGTGAGGCTCATGGATGGAAGACATGTATTGATTCAGTTAATCGTGCCTAAGGACTACACTCGGATTTTCTCCAAAAAATATCTTAACATCGTTGGTAAAGCAATGAAGCTACTCAAGTGGTCTCTTGATTTTGACCCCAATCATGAACTTCCTACTGTACCGGTTTGGTTTAGTCTACCTGGTCTCAAGTTGTACTGTTTTCATCATCAAGTTCTTTACTCTATTGGTGTCATACTTAAAGATTCTATGAAACTAGATCTACCCACTTTCAACCTTACCAGACCTTATGTGGCCAGAATACTTGTGAAAGAGATATTACTTTGTCTGATGTTACTGAAGTTTGGTTGAACACAACGCATAATGAATATTGACAAAAAATCGTCATGGAGCATAGACCTCATTATTGTTTTCATTATAAGATGTTTAGGCATACCCTTGATAAATGTTATAAGTTTCATTCTATTTTGAAATCTAAAGATCAAGTGAATAAAGATGGATCTAAGAATATATATGTTCTACCTGGAGAGAAAACTACCACAGGATAGGATTTGGTGTCTGATTCTATTGCTCATGTGGACCCTCCCACTAAAAATATTGTTTCTGCGATCGATGAGAAGTTGAATGGCCCTGTTGAGCAACCTACACTTTCAAAATTGAAAATAATAATGAAAGACCCCTACCTGCACGGACTGATAATCAAGAGAACCTTACAGCTCCCCACCTTCAGGAAGTATCAGGGGTAGGGCTACAAGTCTTACCTCACATACACTTGTTGGACAACTGTTGGCAATTTTTCTACTGCAGTACCACCTCATCCGAATGAGCAACAATCTTCGGATGAGGAATGACAGGTTTACACTTTCAGGAGAAATAAGAAGAAGAATGGTGATCTACTTGAGCTAAGGAATCTAATGGATGATACTCTGGTTATTTCGGGCAATGGTACACAACTCACCAATCTGTTAGCTAGTTCCTTTCCGAGAACTAGAGGCAGAGGCAGAACTAAAGTGGGACGACCTGGTTGATCTTTTATGTACCACCTACTTTTGGGTTTTTAATTTTCTTCTTTTTCTTTTTTTGTGTGTTGTACCGTATGGGTTGGGTGTCTATTTGGGTCCACTTATACAGCCTATCTATACCCCTTTCTCCTAAATATAATTGCCCTTGGGCTTTTAATTNATATATATATATATATACATACATTGGGAAAGAAGCATTATTCAGCTCATTATATATTAATCAAAATAAAGAGATACAAAACAGTGTGGAGACGGATCCCCGCTACTAAAATCCAAAAAACACAATACTCACACCATAGGTGTTTCGCCTCCATCATTACAACTCGACATCCAGAAAAAAAAATAAACCCAAATGCCATACAAGTATACCGACAAAAAGGAGACCCCCAAAATTTACCAAGTATATGTATTAAATAAAGAGACCGTGTGAGTCGAATAAACATAGGCAAAGAAACGCGCACATCTGCAGTCCAATATAGCCGAAGAAATAGTCAAGCCATATGTGAATCCAAGTCCAGACATCAGCAATTTTCCAATCGTCGAGATCCCCCGATCCAGAGCAAGAGAAAATAGGTGGTACCTGTATATGTGAAAACTTAAGTTTAAAATTAAAACTATATCCACGCAACCCAACAAACAGGTGTCCAGTTAACCGCAAGCCAGTAAGGAAGCCAACGATAAAGCATGCAGTGAATGCAGGAATACAAAAAGCGAGTAAGAGAAAACCAAACAGAGACCAGAAGGTATCGGACCAAAGCAGGCAGCCAAACCTGGAACATCCAAAAAGCACAGATGACGAATATTATAATCCCCCGACAACCATAAAATGGCCCAGATAAAACCAAATAACATAAAATAAAACAAAGTGGAGGATTAAACCAACAACAATAATGTTAAAAATAGATGAAGAAAACAGTGTAATAGTAGTAAAATGGGAGAGCCTAAAGAGCAGGCTCACCAAACCATCAGCCATGAACATATGGTGCATCGAGTTTATCCCCCACAACCCAAATATTCAAAGAGGGGGGTGGCACCCTGTCCACCAGAATATTGTTACTATCAATGCCAAATACAGCGAGCCAATTGGTCGGCCTATTTCCCTCAAGATGTATGAATCTCCAAATAACAGATAGATGGGAAGAGATGAGTTTAATTCTCTTAATGCAATATCGGATATCCCACAACACTTCAGTCGCACAATTAAGTATGTCAAACATAATATTTGAATCAGTCTCAACAATAAGGAATTGTCAATTAAGCGATAAAGCAATAGTAACAGCCATCAAAATGGCTCTAGCCTCAGCTTCCAGGGGGCTATAGGTGAAACAAGGGGAGGAGAAAAAGAGAATACAATTACAATCATCATTCCGAGCAATACCCCCAATGACAGCATTAGAATATTTCCAGCTTCCATTCGTGTTAATTTTGACCCACCATGTAAAAGGAGGCCGTCATCTCACCAAAACCGGGAGTTGTGGTATCCTCCTCCCAACAGTATTGGAGGTTCCCAAGGATTCAAAGTAAGAAATGCCCAAAAAGAAGTTGAGTTTCGCAACTCCCACAGTAAAAATTTTGTTAATGTAGGCAATGATGTTAGCAAAAAACGTAGCACTATTAATATATTTACCAACATGCTTGATATCATTACGGGTCATCCATATAAACCAACAAACAATGTAAGGATAAATTTGCAAAAAGTGTTTTTGCCTCCGAGCAGGGTTACAAACCTCAATAATGCCAATCAAATTTCGAGCAAAAGATAAGGATATACCAAACCAGCAACCGGTCTTCTACCAAATGCACAGGGAAAAGGGGCATAAGAAGAAAAGATGCTCTATAGAATCTTCCGCAGCATTGCAAAACAAGCATCGAGAAGCAAGCCTCAAGCCTTTCAATTTTAAAATATCATCACAAGTTATCACAGAATGAAAGATCTTTCACGCCAAAAAGGACATAGATGGGGTTAAAGCCCAGCTCCAAATCCTCTCACCCCAAGAGTTTTTATTAAAGGTGTGCAAAGCGGAATATAAAGATTTAGTAACCGAACCGGTAGCTAAAAATTTCAATACTGGAGAGCCTTTCGATTGAGGCTCCAAAGGAATAGAAGAAATAAATTGAGCCCTCAAATCCCACCAACCGGTTAATAAGGGGAAGATTCCAAACACCATCCAGCCAACTGTCAGAAACAAAAAAGATTAGCATGCACCACGTCCCTCAAATTGAAAGTAACATGGGCCTAAAAGTCATGCCAAAAAGAGAGATCACCACATCCCAGCTCCCAAAAAATATATTCCTTAGCCCACTCCCTAACTTGTAACATCTTTTTCCATACCCTAGAATCACCCAACCGCTAATTGGCCAATGAAGGATTGATATTATGACAATATTTTCCATGCATGAATGCAGACCAAAAGGAGTCCCCTTTCCGAAATTTAAACCATCATTTAAAAAAGTGCAGACCACAAGGAGTCCCCTTTCCGAAATTTAAACTATAATTTAAAAAAGTTTATCTCAACTATATGAGAAAGCGATTTAAAGCCCAACCCACCTGCATAAGTCGGTTTACAAAAGCTCTTCCAAGGCAGCCACCGCCTATCAAAGTGGCCAACCACGCATAAGAAATTATTGAAACATCTTTCAAGAACCACATTAGTGCTCTTCTTAATTTAGAGAACTTGTAACACATACAACGACAAACTCTGTAGTATGCTCTTAAGCACAGTAATACAACCCCCAAAGGACAAGAAAACATTTCTCCAATTCAGGATCCGTTTCTTAACCTTTTCCACAACCTCATCAAATTGAATTTTCCTTCTCCTTCCCTTGATTAAATTGACCTCCAGATATTTAAACAGAAGAGCATTTAAAGAAAAACCGGTGAAGTTAGCAACCCAATTAGCATTTCCATGACTAATCGTGCTACCCATAAACAAATGACATTTATTTGCACTAAAATGAAGTCCAAAGACCGATTGGAAATCCTCCAATAATTGATATATTTTCTTGATTGCGTGTTTGATGGCATTAGAGAACAAAATAACATCATCAGCATAAGCCAAATGGGAGACATGAACCTTAGATTTATGGGTGTAGTGCAATGTAGGAACTTTGCTATAGATATCATTAATCAACTGAGAGAAGTAATCAAAGATCGGGATGAAAATAGTAGGAGTTCCACGCCCAACACTAAAAAAATCATGTGAATTACTGTTAAGGATGATGCTATATTTATTTCAATGAAGCAAGGCGTGGATAAGCTTGCAAAAATCAGTAGAAAAGCCTCTCACTTTAAGAACAGTAAGAAGAAAATCCTAGCTAATAGATCATATGCTTTACGGATATCCAGTTTAGTAACGAAGTTGCCACCTCTACATCTCTTATCAATATCATAGATCAGTTCTAAATATATGTGTGTGTATGTGTGCGTGTGTGTACACACACACAAATATACATACATATATATACACACACAAATACAACAACAAAAAGACTTTATGTGTGTGTGTGGACTTTATGTGTGTGTGTGTGTGGGTATCCCAACTAACAAATACAAAGATACATACATACATAAATACACACACACACACACAATAACAGTAACAACAACAACAACATGACTTTATCTCACTAAGTGGGGTCGGCTACATGAATCTTTTTTCTCCATTGTGTCCTATTGAGTGTCATTTTTATTTAATTCTAATAAATTAAAATCATTTTTTTATAAAATATGCCCAAGTCTTTCTAGGTCTACCTCTACCTTTCTTAACATAAGTCGAATCTAAAAGATCTACTCTCCTAACCGGATCATCAGATGGTCAATGTTAAACGTGACCAAACCATCTAAGAGGATTCTCTCTAATTTTGTCCGCCACTGGAGCTACACCAACTCTGTCATGAATACATTCATTTCACATTTTGTCTTTAAATCTAAAGCCACTCATCCACCTAAGCATTCTCATCTCGGCAACACTTAACTCAGTTTTATGCTTCTATTTTAAAGGTCTCACCACCAACTTATAAAATTTTCCTTTCAACTAAGCAGTACTTTTCTATCACACAATAGGCCCGAAGCATTCCTCCACTTCAACCAACCAACATGATGAATTCTACAAATAACATCCCCATCTATATCACCATCACTTTGAACAATAGATCCGAGATATGTAAAGCATTCACACCTTTTAATAATTGGATCACCCAAATTTACAACTCTGTCACTAGAGCTACTACTACCAAAGTTACATTCCAATATTCAGTTTTAGTTCTACTCAAACAAAGGCCTTTAAACTGCAAGGTAGACTTCCATAATTCAAGTTTTTCCTTAGCTATTTCTCTAGTCTCATCTATAAGAAGGATATCATCAGCAAAAAACATACATCAAGGTACATCCTTCTGTAATTGTCCAGTAAGAGCATCCATAACTAAAACAAAAAGATATGGGCTTAAAACTGATCCCTGATATAATCCGGCTGAAATAGGAAAATATTTGGTCATTCCTCCTTCTGTTCAAACACAAGTATAGCTCTAGTATACATATCTTTAATGACTTGAATATAAGTCATATCATCACATTTCTTCTCTAGAACTCTCCAAAAGGATATCACTTGGAACCTTATCATAAGCTTTTTCTAAATCAATAAAAATCATATATATATATCCTCTTGATTCTGTCTAGACTTCTCCATCAAACCTCTCAATAAATGTATAGCTTCCATAGTAAACCTGCCCAGCATAAATCCAAACTGATTATGAGAAATCTTTGTAATACGTCTTAACCTATGATCATTTATCCTCTTCCATAATTTTAAAGTATGCATATCAGCTTAATTCCTCTATAATTTGCACACTATAGTGCATCCCCTTTATTCTTAAAAATGAGAAGCAAAATACTCTTCCTCCATTCCTTAGCCATCTTTTTAGTTTTAAAAATAATATTAAAAGTTTAGTAAGCCAAAAAACTCTCAAATCTCCTAAATATTTCCACGCTTCAATTGGGATATCATCAGACCCTACAGACTTTCCACCCTTGATTTTCTTTAAAGCATCCTCAACTTCTTCTTTTACTTATGTGATAGTAAAAATAAAATATTTTATTACTATTAACAATATTAAAATCACTAACGTCAATCGTATTTTCAGAAACCTTATTGAAAAATTTATCAAAATAACTCGCCCACCTATATTAAATATCTTTTTCTAAGAAAATCATTTTTGATTTTCATCTTTAATACACTTTACTTTAGTTAAATCTTTACTTTTCTTTTCTGTTTGATTGACTTGTTTATACATATATTTTTCACCATTTTTAGTATCTAATTTATTATAAAAATCACTAAAAACAGAATTTTTTGCATCACAGATTGTTCTCTTAGACTTCTTACAAGTCATTTTATATTTTTCCCAGTTTTCGTCGACGGTCAGATTGAAATTACATCAAATTCAGCTTTCTTTAAATTTTGAATTTGTGCTCGATTATTTTAAACATTGTTTTCAGTTTTGATGAATTATGAAATATATAAATTTCTATTTGTTGTGAATTTAGGTGTTGATATGCACTGAGTGTGTGAATTGTGATATTTGTGTATCTTGAGTGTGTACGGAAGTCACAATAGGTTTCCTAAGGCTTTTAGTCCTATAGAAACTCTCTTCCGGCCTTCATATGTTGGTTCTTAACCCTTGCAATTAAAAGTTGAGTGCTCATGACCACTCATATGAGGCCTCGCAAAAAAGCTAGGAGGTGGTTTGAATTTCTAAAATGGTAGGTCCCGGTACTAGTCCTGTAGAAGAGTCAAGCAAAAAATCTTAAGGTCAAATCCTAGGCTCTAAGAAGAGTAAGAGACCTCATCAAAAATGAGCTCAACAGTCACGAATTGAATGCCCATGGTTTCAGAGACTATTTCAAACTTCTCATACAGGTTTTTCGATGTGCCTCATTCACAAGACTTGGATGCATACAACAACAACAACAAGCCTTATCAAACTACGTAGGGTCGGCTACATGAATTTTTTTCTCCATTGTTTCCTATTGAATAGCATATTTTCATTTAATGTTAACATATTAAGATCATTTTATATATAATATGCCCAAGTTTTTTTAGGTCTACATCCTCTTTTCTTAATAAAAGTGAAATCTAAAACCTCTATTCTCCTAACAGGGTCATCAGATGGTCTACGTTTAATGCAACCAAACAATTTGATGACTCTCTCTAATCTTGTCTGCCACTGAAGCTACAGCAACCGTATCACAGATATATTCAATTCACATTTTGTCTCTAAACACTTGGATGCATGTGAAGTTAATTTTTTTTTAGATTTTACCCTCCAAAGCAAGCAAAATAACTAATAAAAATCAGATGTTGATATGTTATTTGATGTTGAGCACTTTATATGATTGTCTACTTTTTCCAATTACAATCAAACTAGTTAACTTTCTTACAATGAAAACAAAATAGAAAGCTAACAGGATGTACGAAGCAAATTGCAGATAAATATGAATAAAGAAGACAAAATCTTATACAATCACATTCTAGTTTATTGGTTTGTCTCACGTTTGTCTAACACTTGATGCAGGCCACAACTACTATTATTGGTACATATTTGATGATATGGACCCATTTAATCCCCCCCATAGAATATTTAGGAGAGGAAGCATGAGTAGAAACTCTCAATGGAATGTTTCCTAAATTTCAAATATAGATGTTTTGCTTTATTTTTGAAGATTTGTAGATGTCCCAATTTGGAGTTAAATAATAGGGCCTTTGTTCCTGTTACTTCAAATAATGAACGTTGCATGAATTTACAAACACTACATTAAAAAAAATTTAAGTCTGTATTTCTGTTGTCAAGTTTGCCTTTTTTTAAAAAAATATATATAAATATCCAATATAGTCAAAGAATTGAGTCAAGTTGGATGTATCGAAATCCTTGAGAGTGTTTTCATTTCCAAAACTTTAAAAATTCATAAATTTTCAAAGGAAAAAAAACTATATTAAGACAAACATATTAGTTACTGTCCTAACAAATAAAGAATACTATACATGATTGCATTAATAGTTCTGAGTTTTGTCAGTATGCAACGGCTAGAACAGAAGCATAATTGCATACCTAAGACCTACTTGACATTAACTAGATCAAATAACCCATCAAATGCAGATAAAGAAACTTTCAATATTTCAAAACAAAAGATAAAGTAAAAAAAGAAAGATTTACATAAATACCACTCAATTCCTATGAATTTACACACCTAAACTTCAATTTTTACATACATACCATCTTAACTATGCATGAAAAAGTGTATTTAACATTTTAGTAGTTACATTGGTGGTATTTTTTATGTAATGTGAAAGATTTGGGTGATATAAGTATAAAATACTAAGTTTAGATGTTAGATATTTAAATACACAGGTTTAAGTGGTCTTCATGTAAATTCCCAGATAAAATTTACAAGTAAAAACTGCATACCCGATGCCAACAGCAAGTACTTTAGCAACTTCTTGATTAATTTCTGTGGATTCTCCAATGACGTAGATTGACGTACCTTTAAGGAGCTGTGGAGCCCCTAATCTGAGGGACTCCCAGGATTCCATGGCATCAGGCCACCAGAGTTCTGCCTCACGCTTCTTTAGGTTCACAACCAGTTGATCCTCATCAATGTACCTAGAAGATTGTGCAGAGTTAGACAAAAAAACTATTAGATGGCAAACCATTTAATCTCATTGAATACCAACCAGATAGTTTCAGCTGGTTTTACCCTCTCAAACAAGCAATCCGTCTGCATTAGGGTTCTAAGAGTACCAGAAGCTTTAACCCTAATTAGCAGAGAACTATCGTCCAAATCAACAAATATGTCATCGGAGCTCTCAACACCAAGGGCTGATATATCGAATCTTAGCTCCACTTCTGTGGCGCCATCAGAAAACTGCACCGCACTCAGCGCTTTATTTAAAGAGTTTTAAGAGGCGTAGAATCGAACAAAAATTGACGTCAAATTCAAATCATTTGCTTAGGGGATTACAAAAGTACGAAAATTTCTCATTTTGAACAATTGTTTAGGGATGGAAAGAAACAAGAAAGTCGATATTTTCTATAAAACCTCATAATTTCTTGTGCACGGTGGAGCAGCGGAGAGGTTTTTGCCGGAAACCGACGCGCATCTGTGCAAGATGGGGTTGTTTCGGGAGCAGAGAAAAGGACGTGGTAGGAGCGTGCGGCTCTTGGGGGAGGCTTGAAGGTTGGGGAGAGAGTTTTCTGGGACTAAAATGCTCAGGGTTTTGTTGGGATGTAGAGGAGAGGAGACAGAGAGGGACCAAATGACAGCAGCGGCCATCGGAGCTAGGAGAGTTGCGAAGAGTAGAGTGGCGAAGGCATAAAAGCAGTCATTAGTGTATCGGGTGGGTTTATTTGACACGTGAGACTCATTATAGGACTGGACTTCTTTCAAGTCCGGATGTAATATTTTCTCTAAGAGCATGAGTCTGAAATTAACTCAAAAATTATTAAAATCGATTAAATAGAAGAGTCAAGTTATCAGTCAAATTTCGATCGAATTTTTTTCAAGTCCGCTTTTAAATTCTAACTCAAATAGCAAAGGTGATGATAAAATTCCAACCTTTTTTTTTTTAATTAAATTCCTAACGATTTGATCATGACACGAATAAATGCATCGATTTTATAGTTCAAAAAATCATCTAGGTACTTGATTTGTAAATAACAATATTTGGAGGGCCCGGCATGTAATTATCCATTAACTCAATTTGAACCAATTAGTTTCAATTTTGAACTGCCTCGAGCCAATTCCAAGCTAAAACTTATCCAAATAACTCAATTTGAGTTAGATCCTGCTCCATTCAATTTCACACAATATTGTACTATATTTCACACAAAATGCAAAGAAACATTATCCCAAGTCCATGTATTCTTATATTTGCTCTTATGATTATTGTTAACTTTTTTTTTTGAACTTTTACCATGAGATTTCTTCTTATAGCTTGATAAACAGGTCATGATATTGTAATTGATGAAAATAAAATAGGTTTTGGCTACCATGAGTAAATATTTCAAGTAAGACTTATATACATACCACTCAATTCTTATGCATTACATATCTAACTCCTAAATGTTAATGATTTGGCATGAATATGTGTATTTTATTTATTCATTATGTGATATAATAGATGTGGCAGTATGAATGTATTTAAAAATTGAGTCTTTCTTCAGTGCATTTAAAATTTTAGCAAGAAATTTAGAAAATTAGGGAATGACTTTTAGTGCATGTATTATACTCCTAAAAAGTATTCATAATATAAGCCAGTTAGAAAATTAGCACAATTGGGTGTATGAGATTAGAAGTTTTGTTTTAGAAAATATTTATTAAGGTTATATATATTAATAAAATTGATATGGTTTGTTATGAATTATATGCATATAATGAAGAAAGTGCTTTTTGTATATGATTTAAAATTAAAGCCAAAATACATAAAATTTTTGTTTTAATACAGATGATGGATTTATTTTTATCTAATAAGAAGATTTGTTAGCATCACGAGCAAACTATCATTTTCACAAAAATTTCTAAGTTGTCATTTTAAAATTTTATTAGAATAGACTTGGAAAGATCTTTCTCATCAGATATATCTAATAGCCTAGTGTCATCAACAAATTTTTTTATCATGCATGAATTTTGATGCATGTTTTATGAAGGATTTTCAAAGTTCAAATCATGGTCATCTGGGGACCCAATTTCAACAGGTTTATAGTCAAACTGAACGTTTAGATAAGATGAACCCAATGATACCAAAATTAGTTTAATTTGAGTCCAATCAAAGCCATTAAATCACTTTTTGAAGTTTGAAATCGTCAACTTAATGGTCAAATGAAGTTCAAATTTGATATTTTATTGTCAAACCGAGCATTTTGACTAGAGGAATCCAATGAGTCAAAGCTCATTTAATTTCAAGGTCATTAAGGCCCTCAAATCATTAAAAAATATCCTATGATTAAGGGGGGTCAATTTGAGTCGCCCGATTAGGTCGTTGAGGATGTTATTCGTCAAAAGACCAAAATGTCCTTACCTCCATGGAGAAGAGAAGGAATTTCAAATCCTATTATGGATTAAAGACCAACGATAACTTCCAATTTTTGTAGTCGCCAACCACCGTCAACTATTATCAGTCGACCGTCGTCGACCAGCTCCGACCACCCCAACTTGTTGCTATTGACGCCCCCTACTTGCTGACATCATATCTCAAAATGGTCATGATTTATAAAGTCATATTGGAGACTCAATCATAAATTCTAGTCTCTATCATCGTCGAACACTGCCAACAATTGTTCGTCAGCCGCTATCGATCACTGTCGTCCGCTCTTGCTTGCCACCATCAGTGATCCCTGCTTGATAATGTTGTATTTTAAATACAATCATAACATATAACACTCTATTGGAGATTAGACGATAACTTTTAGATTTTGAAGCTGCCAACCACAACCCATCAGCCACTATCGACCACTACCCGCCGCCCCTGATTGTCGTCGTCGGTGACCCATGCTTGTTAAAGTCACATCCCAAATACAGTCATAGCACATAATGTTATATTGAAGAACTGATGATAACTTCCAACTTCTGTAACTGTCAATCATCGTTGACCGTCGATCGTTGGCCAACTTCAATCATCACTTACTGAACACCATCGATGACCTCTACTTCCTAAAACATACCTCAATTATGGTTGTAACATATAACATCATATTAATGAATCGATGAAAGATTTGATCCTCCATAGCCACCGAATGTTGTCAAACATAGCCTGTTGGTAGTCATAGACCACCGTCAGTCGCCCCTGCTCACCATCGTTAGAGTCCTTTTTCTTGTTAATGTTATAACCCAAATGCGATCGTAACATATATTGTCATATTGAAGATCTAGTGATAACTTCTAATCTCATAGTCGTCGAATACCTTTGACCAACACTCATTGGCCACGGTCGACCACCGTCAGCTACACCTTGGTTAATAACATTATATCCCAAATGTGACCATAAAATATAACATCTTATTAGAGACCAGATGACAAATTGTGACATAAATGCCAATGGATGTCATTGCAGCCCCTAACTATGGCCCATATGGTCAACTACCAACACACCTTCCAACTACAACCTTTGGTTCCAACTTAAATTATTACAAACCGCAACTACAGCCTTTGTGGCCAAGTGTTACCATAGATTCCAACTATGGAATTTATGGCCAAATGATGATATTACAACCCCCAACTACGATCATTTGTTGCCAAGTATTATTATAGGCTCCAAATATGATTTTTATAACAAGCTGACACTATTACAGCTCACAACTACGACATATGTGACCAACTATTACTATAGCTTTTAGCTATTATAGCCCCCAACTACAATCAATGTGACCAACTGCTATTACAGCTTCCAACTATGACATTTGTGGCCAACTGACACTATTGTAGCCCTTAACTATGACCTATATGACCCATATTACTACAACTTTCAACTACAGCCTTTGTGGCTAACTGAAGCTATTGTAAGTCCCAACTATGACATATATGACCAACTGCTACTTCAACATCCAACTATAGCCTTTGTGGCCTACTAACTCTATTGTATCCTTAAAAACAACTTATATAGCCAACCATTACTACAACTTCCAACTATAGTCTTTATGGCAGACTAACGATATTATAGTCCTCGCCTATGGCCTATGTGGCCTACTAGTACTATAACTTCCAACTACAACCTTCATGGAAAACTAATGTTATCGCAGACCCCAGCTACAGCCTATATGGGCAACTAATGCTATAGATTTCAATTATGGCTTCTGTGGTTAACTGATGTTATTGTAGGCCTCAATTATGCTCTTTGTGGCCAACTACTATTACAACATTCAACTATAACTTTTCTGGCAAACTAATGCTATATGTGTCATCAACAAATTTTTTTTATCATGCATGAATTTTGTTGTATGTTTTATGAAGGGTTTTTTAAATTCAAGTTANTTGTTGTATGTTTTATGAAGGGTTTTTTAAATTCAAGTTAAAGGTCATCCGGGGACCCAATGTTTAAGGTTAGGTCTAATGTGGGTTAGACCTAGGGTTTAGGGTTAGGTCTAATATTGTTTAGACCTAAAGTTTAAGGTTAAGTCTAATGTGAGTTAGACCTACAGTTTAGATTAGATCGTATGTGGATTAGATCTAAAGAGGTTATGCTAAAGTTTAGGTATAATGTGAGTTAGACCTAAAGAGGTTAAGGATTTAGGTCTAATGTAGGTTAGACCTAAGGAGTTTAAGTTAGGGTTTGACTCTAAAGTGGGTTAAACCTAAAGGGATTAAGGGTTTAGGTCTAATGTAACATGTTTAAGTTAGGGTTTAGGCCTAATGTTGATTAGACCTAAAGAAGTTAAGGGTTTAGATCTAAAGTAGGTTTGACCTAAAGAGTTTAAGTTAGGGTTTAGGTGTACTATTGTTAGAAAAAAAAAGGGATTAAATTATGTTTAACGTGGGTAAAACCTAAAGATGTTAAGGGTTTAGGTCTAATATAGGTTAGACCTAAGGAGTTTAAGTTAGGGGTTAGATCTAATGTGGGTTAGACCTAAAGAGGTTAACGGTTCAAGTATAATGTAGGTTAGACCTAAGGAGTTGGTTGATATTTAGGTTAAATGTGGGTTAGACCCAAAGGATTAGGTCAATTCTGATTAGGGCACATGCCTAACCTCAATTGGATCAGATCTGATTGTGAGCCTATTTATCTTAATTTTAAGCTAGATTAAGCCTAAGCCAAATTTATGCTGAAATTGGGGTAGCCCTAGGTCATTAAGGATAACTTCAAGGTTAGAGGGGTAACCATACAATCAATCCCTTAAGATCAGGGTCCCAAAGTGGCTTAAAGTGTTAAATTAAGTTTGGGAACAAATTGGGCTAAAGTATAAATTTTTAATTTTTTTCATTTTTTCTTCTTAGATTTCTAATTTTTATTTTAGAAAATTTAAAAGTAAAAGTCATCATCTTATGGTTTAATTTTATTTCCATTAATTTTCCTGGTAATTTCTATTTTTAATTTTGCATTTTCTGCTTTTTTTTATAATCATTTCATAAAATAATTATAAATTTGGTAGGAAATTGGTCATTTCATTGTTATGGAAGGCCCCTTATCTTGGAAAAATCAAAAAAACTTCCCAAGTTTGCGGGAAACTATCCCTAAAATTTTCATATTTTTTGGATTTATATTTAATTTTTAATAATTAAAATATTCTATGGAATACTTAATCAATTAAAAATTAAATCTAATTTCGTTATTTCCAATTTTATTTTTACTATTTTGCCCTCTTTTCATTGAGTTCAGAGGTGTTTTTATTTTATTTTGAAGTTATGAATTTTTGAAGTTTTAGACATTTTCTAGATTTAATTAATTTAGAAATCCTGAATTATCCACTTAACCATGTCGGCACTGACTCGACCCTCGAAGTCGTTGAACTTCCTTGTGGTGCTCAGTTATTAGGTGCACTTTCCATGTGGTTTCCACTTTGTCCTGCAATCTGGTGCTCCTCTCCACATGGTCTAGTGATTCGATTTAATTCTTGTCGTTCATTTCTAATACATGAAAATGAATGACATCGGTTCATCATCCCCATGGGACAAAGAACTGATAACCATCCACCATAAGATCTCTCTTGATTCTTAACCAAAATCGCTCAGGGTTTGTTCCTATAGCTTCATTTAGGGTAGACGAACCTATCTATATGGTTCAATGGACATGCATTGTTCATTTCATTCATAAAAAAACCAAATCCAAGGCTAAACTTAGAGATTTTGACCCATACTTTGTTTTAAGAGGAGTGGCCTCGATTGAGCTTG
Source organism: Phalaenopsis hybrid cultivar (assembly GCA_002079205.1). NCBI lineage: Eukaryota > Viridiplantae > Streptophyta > Magnoliopsida > Asparagales > Orchidaceae > Phalaenopsis > Phalaenopsis hybrid cultivar. Next base: position 26,284 of record JXCR01014032.1, on the reverse strand, counting down.
ACAAAGAGCTTCAACTTGATGTCACGAACATTCAGCTTGCTTTAATTTGAGCTGAAATTTGTCCTAGTTATGAGCTAGACCAAATGGTTGGTCGGGTTGGTGTTGGAAGAGGTTGGAGAGCTCGAAATGCCTCAATTTTGACTGGGAAGATTGACTTTAGGCTTGGGGAAGCTTTTGGGAGGGTTGGATTTGAATTTTGAAAAATTTTATGTTGGGGCCAAAAAATGTCCTGGAATTGGGTAGAGAAATTAGGGTTTTCTAGTGTTGGGAGTGGACTGACAATAATGAGGATCAACTGCCTAATTTAAGAGAAGTATATTTGCTTTTGGGAGCAAGGTGTCTAGGAGGCTGAGTAGGGAGCTTGATGTGCACTTAAGGCTCTCGGGCCCCATTCATCTATCGACATGGGAGATGTGGGGGAGCTTGACATGGCATGAGGATGCTTTGGCGGCTCCAAAAAGGATCTCCATATAATTTTTAGAGGTTTTAGGCAGTGGGTAGGAGCTTTTGCAAGTTATCATGCCTTGGCCATGGTGATGCTAATGGTGGAGATGAAGGCATGGGAGGGAGCTTGGCTTGATTGAGGAGCCTTTTAGTGAGTGGCTAAGATTAGCTTTGGTCTATTCATGGCTCTCTAAAGCCTGGTTTTGCCTCTTCAAAGGTGGGTCAAAGGGTCCATGACCAAAGTTCCATGTGGCTTCCCCTATGGTGAAGTGTGTGGTTTTGTCCTTTAGTGATTGGACTTGACTTGGGTTGTCTTGTAGTGTCACCCACATGTCATGCTGGGTGGTCTTGAGTCATAAGTAACCCATCAAGAATGGGCTATGAGCTTTATGGGCCATTTGCTTTGGGTTAAATTTTAGGGTTTTGGGTTTAGTCTAATGAGTTTGATCTGGCCCAAATTTAAGCCCTAATGGAATCTAATAATCCTCCTAATTAATTAATTAATTAATTGAATTATGAGGGCTGACCTCATGGTGCCAATTGAGTTCACCACATGGTGTGATATCAAGACCATGTTGGATGAGGTCCAATTGGATGGGAATGTGGTCAGTTGGTGATGATTTGACCAAAATTGGGCTAGGCCCAATTAGTTTTAACCAAACATGATGCCACCAAAATTTGGCGTCAAAAGGGTGTGACAGGGTTTTAAGTGATTTTTAAGGTTTTTTAGGGTTAGGAGGTCTTTAGTGAGTCTAGGAATCAATTTAAGTAGACCCTTCTCCCAAAGTTAATTTAATTGTCAAAGTGGCTCCTAGGGTTTAGGGTTTATTTGGGTGACAGGGCAGTCTTTCCTACGGAGGTCTACATGGCTCTATCACCAGGTCAAAACCCTAAACCAGTCCAGCCAAGGTTAAGGGCTTGGGCTTGCCTTGGTGAGGCCTAAGAAAGCACAAGCTTGGTTTAGGGGTTCTGTGTCGGATGGATCCTGACAAAAGCGAGGTTATGATACTGATATGATATGTGCACTTGCGTGAGCCCCCAGTGGGTGTTGTCCCTGGAAGCAGTATCACTCTTCATCGATTGCATCAAGTGAAAAATAGAAACATGTCATTTCAGTTTCTTGATGGACAGTTTCAATATTATTCTAAATATTAATGGTGGCCATTGATTTACTCAAAATAACAACTGCCCAATAAATGTTATCTCTTATTCTATGTGGATATCGAATATAGTAAACCCGACTCACCTGTCGAGCTATAATGAGAGGATCAAATTTAGTGTATCTTCTGTTAATTCTCTTCTGTGATATTATATAGTTGGTTTACCCTTGCTTCACGATTAGGAACAGGATCATACAAAGTACAGTTGAATATGAATACACTTCCTCCAATAGAGTATGGATAAGATACTTCAAAAACTTCTTCCAGAATCTCATGATAGTGTATCTCATCATCCGATTTATCTTTTGCTTTAACACAAACGCCATAATTAAAAGTTTTTTTCCTTCAAACCAGAATCTCGTATGAAACTTGTACCCATTTACATCATAAATTTGCTAAATTTTCATGATGCCATAGGTCTCCAAGCAAGATCTATCAACATCTGATCTAGCACACTATTTCTCCAATCATGAATTTATTAATATATACATAAGAAATCTTTTATTAATGAAAAACCCCATGTGACATGAGTAATGAATATGTCAATTTTAACTCACATGCATTGTAAACCACTAGGGGAAGTTTTTTCTCGATCTCTCTGCTCGTGTCATCATCTTCAACTAAATTTAACAAATCCACGAATAAATTGTTCACACATTGAAATATCACTAAAATAGTTAATCATGACATTTTTCATATAAATGAGTTAAAAATTATAATGAAAAATGTCTTACTTAATAAAGGTTTGTACTTCATAGCAATTAAGTAGAACATAGAGTGTCACTGTTTGAAGTTTCTGATCATTAAGGTAACATGATGTGCACCTTCCTGATGCTTCACATAACTGTTAGAAAATACAAAGGGTCGATGATGACACCAAACCCAATAACTTTTTTATGTACTCTTCTTCCACGAAATAGTAGAAGCAGAATGTCATTATCTTTTATAGTAAATATGATTCACATATCGATCCATATGCTATGGACTTATTGTTCATAGTTCTCTTAAATTTATTCAAAAATCTAAAAAAAAATGTTGCTCATTACAAATTACCAATATTCTTTATAAATGAGTGACTAACTATCTAGTCTCAATGTAATTACCTCTCAAACAGATACATCCAACGATGATGTATTGGACATTTAATTAATGCCTCATGGGGTAGATGTATGAGGAGATGCTCCATCAAGTTGAAGACACTAGGCTGAAATATTCTTCCAAGCATGCAAAGTGTTACAAGAATGTTTGCTTCTTGCTGACGAATGTGGTCAATCTTCAAACTAGTTGGACATAGTTCCTCGATGAACACATTGATTTTAATCAATGGATTAAGGACTTCACTCGGCAAACAACTAAATGCAGTTATCATTAAAACTTGTAAAAAGATATGATAGTCGTGACATTTCATTCCAAAAACTTTTTCAGCACCCACATTAACACAATGGCTGAAATTCAAAGCATTCATGCTCAGGAATTATAGTGATTAGAGCCAGTCACAAATTATTCTTCGGTCGGACAAACTAAGGGAATATTTTGCTTTGGGCTTAGTGAGCTTGTCGACAACAGTTTCTTGGGTCTCCAACTCCTGCCTTTTGCCAAATGATAATTGTGACAATGAAATTTAGATTTTAATGTGAATTTTCATCTTGAAACTTACAAATTAGATTTTGAACTGAGTTTTCACTCTAGTTGTGGAAATTAGACTTTGCACTGGAGGTTGCAGTGAAAATGCTTACATCTTATGAAATATTTTCTATTAAGAAAATATTTTTAGGTGTTTAGTCAATCGCGTAAGGGCTGCGATAACGAGCATGTTTAGTTCTATGAATGACTTGATAGTTTGAAACAACAAACAAAACAAATATGCTCGTGATAGGGTTGGAGTAGCTACAGTTGAAGAAAATATTAGAAAGAGACATAATGAAGTTTAAATAAAATGTTGAAATAACTTTTTCTTAATATGAAACAATAATTACTTCTTGAAAATTAACTGAATTTAATTTTGGCTCAGATTTATCTAGAGCCAACAACAGTTAAGCTTGAAATCAAAATGTTAACAACATATTGAGGCTGTTGGCGTTGTCAAAGATCGATAATCAATGAACATTTATCAATATTTTATCACAAATCTTGTTTCTCACTATAGCTACACAAACTCATGCACGAGCATATTTTATTCACATTATATCTACAAGTGTAAAGCTAGTGATCTGTATGGGGTTTGCGATTGATTTTTCACTTGGAGACAAAATACGAAGTAAATATATATGTGAGCGGGCTGGTGTAGCTACAATAACATACACTATTAGAAGGAGATGTCTTAATCAGTTCTGAGTCAATACTCGACCGTTTAATGACCTTCGACAAAAAAAAAAAAAACATATTAAGATGTTAAATGATCCGACATCAAGCCAAGATAATGTAGGTTCCAACTAAACAACTTGAAACATACTAATTAATCAAATCCCTATCTATATCACCCTCTCTTTGAATAAGAGAACTGAGATATCTAGAACGTTCACACCTTTTAAATGATTTGATCACTTGTTGTTACAACTCTACCACTAAAGCTACTACTACTAAAATTATATTTCAAGTATTCAGTTTTAGATATTCTCAATGAAAGGATTTTAGATAGCAATATCGGCTTCCATAATTTAAGTTTTTAATAAACTCTTTATATAGTCTTATCCACATGAAGGATATCACCGACAAAAAGCATACACTAAGGTGCATCCTTCTGTAAATGTCTAATAAGTGCATCCATAAATAAAACAAAATCACATGTGTTTAAAGTCGATCATTGATGTAATTAGGGTTGTTAACGATCTAATTTTGAGCTAAGCTGGGCCGAGATCGAAAGCAATTTGATCCAAAATTTTTGCTCGTAGATTGGCTCATTTAGTTTGATTTGATCTATATTAAAGCCAAAGTTTGAATCAATTTTTTGAGTGATTAACAATCTTAAGGCTAAATTTGCTAAATTCACAGTCAAATATTGTAAATGATCCGATTTCAAGCCAAACTCGAGATTAGCTGAAATTCGGCTAAAAAAAATTTGATCCAAAATTTTAACTCATAGCTCGATTTGTTTATTTTGATCAGAGCCAAAATTTGAATCAATCTTCGAGCTATAAACGATGTTTTAAACTCACAACCCTAGATGTAATCCAACTGAAATAGGAAATGACAAACCTTCTAGTTGCTAAACCCTAAACCCTAAACACATTCTTCAAAGCAAATGAATATAAAAATAAAAATGAAGATAACATGTTACCTTACTTAATCGTTTCGAGTAGTTGAGGAGCGAAAGGAAAAGAAAATGGGATTTTCGGTCACTTTAAGCTGCGATCCCCCCGCAGTGTTCCCAACTAGTTCTTATTCCAACTGTATCGCTAAGGATTTAAAGACAAAGGTGATGATTTTGGAAAAAAAAGAAGAGGGAATCAGGTGGAGACGACGAGGCAGACAAAGGGTTTCAGGGAGAGGCGAGGGTTTTAGGTGGCGAAGATGAGGGCTGGGAGAGAGATTAGGGCAAAACTTGGAGGGAAGTGGTTTTGGGAGAGACATAGGATTAGTTCTGACGGTCCATCAATGACTTTAATTGCGTCGGTTAATAAAACCATTACCAACGACCATTCTCGTAACTTAATAAGAAAAATCGTCGGTTAAAACCCCGTCAGATGGCAGATTCAAAGATAATCGATAAACTATAGTCGTCGTTTAATATTTGCTTATAACAGATGGGTTATCCCATTGGTTATAATTAAAAAATAGTCAAAAAATAAAATACTGTTGATAAACGACAGTTTATGTTGTAGTTGTGTAGTCGCAAAAGCGTCGATAATTAGAGCAATTTTTCTAACGTGTAAAAAGTCGTTGATTTTTCTGTCAGTTTTATGGTTTTCCTGTAATGACATGAAAAAAATATCCAAACTAGCTAAATATAAAAATAAGAAGAAAACTTATCTTAAGTAAACACAACTGGTTATTAGACATTCATAAAGAATATCCTCTAACAAAATATCAACTTAGCTACACCTTATCCATACACTAAATGGCTAAGGGGGTTGACTTGTCATAACACCCATGCTAGTATGAAAGTATTGATGTTTGTAAGAGTCAACTCACATAAGACTCTGACGGGTTATCAAGCTAGGTCATCTCAAAAATCTATTGAAATTAATTTTTGTTTATTATCAAATTTTTGACATAATTTATAATTAAAATTGATAGAACTGATAGATGTTAAAAATATATATATCTGAATTATAAAAGATAAAAGTTAAAAGATTTAAAAAATGGCCTTGCATATGGCCTAGAATATTTAAGTTCATTTTAAAAATTAAAATAAGATGACATGCCTTAGGCTATTCACATGCTTGGGCAACCACATGAGATCTAATTATGATAGAATAACTTTCATTATTAAGTGGAAAATCACTCAATAATGATAATCAAACTATTATGAATTGGTTAAATCCTAAAACTAAAGGGATTGTTTTCTATTAACTTGTGTTGACTGATTTCAGACATCTGTTAATATAATAATATGACGAGAAGTAGTTCAAAACAATAGTTATCTAGATTATAATTCAGGTCATTAAGAGGAATAAATCACTCGAGGGATAGAAAGATTTAAAACTCCCATGAAAGGCTAAATTTTCATAGTGCAAAACTAGTCTAAATAAAGATAACTTGCTTCAAAAGAAAAGAAATATTGATATGGGTACATGTATATTATAACTAAGTGTTCAACTATAAAACATAATTAAATAATAGATTGAATTAGTTAAAATTTTATGAATAGACCTTAATAGAATCTATTAATTTCAGAGTGNGGTTTTCTATAATGACATGAAAAAAATATCCAAACTAGCTAAATATAAAAATAAGAAGAAAACTTATCTTAAATAACAACAACAGGTTATAAGACATTCATAAAGAATATCTTCTAACAAAATATCAACTTAGCTACACCTTATACATACATTAAATGGCTAAGGGGGTTGACTTGTCATAACACCCCTCCTACTATGAAAGTATTGATGTTGTAAGAGTCAACTCACATAAGACTCTGATGGGTTACCAAGCTAGGTCATCTCAGAAATCTATTGAAATTAATTTTCGTTTATTATCAATTTTTTTACATAATTTATAATTAAAATTGATTGAACTGACAGATGTTAAAAAATATATATATTTGAGTTATAAGAGATTAAAATTAAAAGATTTAAAAAATGGCTTGCATATGGCCTAAAATATTTAAGTTCATTTTCAAAGTTAAAATAAGATGACATGCCTTAAGTTATTCACATGCTTGGGCAACCACATGAGATCTAATCGTGATAGAATAACTTCAATCATTAAGTGGAAAATCACTCAATAATGATAATCAAACTATTATGAATAGGTTAAATCCTAAAACTAAAGGGATTATTTTCTATTAACTTGTGTTGACTGATTTCAGACATCTGTTAATATAATAATATGAAGAGAGGTAGCTCAAAACAATAATTATCTAGATTATAATTCAAGTTATTAAGAGGAATAAATCACTCGAGAGATAGAACGATTTAAAGCTCCCATGAAAGGCTAAATTTTCATAGTGCAAAACTAGTCTAAATAAAGATAACTTGCTTCAAAGGAAAAGAAATATTGATATGGGTACATGTATATTATAACTAAGTGTTCAACTATAAAATATAATTAAATAATAGAATGAATTAGTCAAAATTTTATGAATAGACCTTAATAGAATCTACATGAATAACTTTTAAAAGGTTCCCAAACAAAGGCTTTGAAATAGTTAGTAAGATCAAAAAGAGCATAATCCTATTAAAAAATGCAGTTAAAAAACTTAGCTTTGTCAAACATAAGTCTAATCAAAAGCTTAAAACTAATTTGGGGAAAGAACTAGCCAAAAGAGTAGGGCTGTCAAAAAAGCTCGTTGTTCGTGAACAGTTCGTGTTCGGTTCGTTAATGAGTTCGTAGTCGATTCGTTCGATAAGTAAATGAGACGAACGTGAACAAACTTTTTTCGTTCAGTCAGTTAAACGAACTAAACACGAACAGTGATGNGAGGGTCTCTCTCTCTCTCTCCCTCTCCCCTCGCTCTCAAACCTTTTAACTCGAGATATATATACTCATGGGCAAAGCTAACTGGTAAAACAGAGAAAAGAGGTTTGAGAAAGAAACAGAGGAATTTATTATATTAAATGTTAGGGTAACGGTTCAACGGAATATCGTTTGAACATTAGTTCATTCCCTTCATATATCGGTATTAGATATAGGTTGTGATTATACCTCGAGCTCTTTGAAATTTCGACTCAACTTTGATATTTGTTGGCTCGAACACATGCCTTATATTATCTCGGGCGTCTTATATATCTTATGTTGACGCCGTATTCGATATTGTATCATCTACCACTTCATCATGTCACGTATACTGTCTTGTCAGTTGTATGTTTTGAGAACTCGCCACAAAACACTCCATCATGAGTAAATAGATTATAGCCTCTTGGGGCGCCTGGACCATTCAAGGCTGTCTTTGGCGAGGCGATGAAGTTGTTGAACAATTCACCAGGGTAACATTCGCTATGTGATCACCTACGTGTATCCAACTACTTGTATTTGGACATTCATGCTCATCAACTCGTACTCAACTGTTTGTTCTTGGCCAGTTGGATCCGACTCCTTGTACTTCGCCTGACTTGCCCCTAGGCCTGCCCAGACTCTTGTTGGACCATCAAATTTTAAAATTATATGTGATATCTACTAATCAAACTATTGCATTCATGCAAGGTTCATTCCCTTTCCAAATATAGTACATTATTATTATTATTATTATTATTATTATTATTATTATTATTATTATTATTATTATTTGCAAATGCTATTCCATAAATAGAATGTGATTATGCAATAGGCGCACACTGACTCATTAATTCCTCCATCACCTAATTTTATTTATGCAATTTAATACTTCCTATATGAAGATTGATGTGCCACTTTACAATAGAAATTTAATTAAGAAAATATTATCCTATCTATAAGAAAATTAAATAAATTCATATATTAAAGCAGCACTGAATTTTGAAAATATTATCATATCACATAATTCTTATGAATTTACAAATGTAACCCTTAAACATTCATATTTACATGCTTTGCACTCAAATCTTTAATATCAAACCAAAAACAACATTTTTTATCTATTATTAAGAAAAGAACTTAATGAAGTTTAGTTATTGGTTATGTAAATTCTTATTTCCAAAAATTCTACCAAAAAAAATATTAAGGAATTTTTTATACATATCACACAATTTTTATGTATTTATATATTTAACACCTACAATTTAATATTTACAACTATAATACTTTTGTGCTATAAAAAAAATGTGTATTTCAATTCTTAAAAAAGTTAGTAATAGTGAATTATATTGATGTAATGTTAAAATATTTTAATGCTAGATTTGTAAATAAATAAAAATTATGTGGCAGTATGCATGTAAATGCTTTCGGTAGACAAATCAATTTGGCGAGCTTTGTTGACATAATTACACGGCGGCCACGGGTTCGGTGAATCGTAGCAGGTCATAGGAAGACGAGTCTCTTCCAACTTTTTGGTATTTTTAAAAATAGCTGGGATAAAATTCATTTATTTTTTCTTTTTATATCAAATTCCATTTATGTCAACATTATATGAAATCATCAGTATTTTGAAAATGTTACTATAAAGTTATTGGCATACACAAATACGGCTATACAAAAGTTTTTTTTTTTTTACTTAGAAGTTCACTTGTCGTAATGACTGAATCAAACTCATATGTTGATGTTGTTGAACTGAGCTCACATGCTGATCAGATTATATTCACTGCCCCCAAAAGAAAGGCCCAACCCACCTATGTAAGGGCAATTATCGGTAAAAAACATCATGACTAGTAATGACCTATGTCAATCTATTGTTAAAAATAATGTCTGACATTTATGATGATCTTTTTGCCCAAGCATCAGGGATGAGTGTCGTACCAGCAACATCTTACATTTACATATTGATCTTTTCATTAAGACACCGGGAAAGAAGTCAAATAGTACGAGATGTGTCACATCGATTATTTTACTACATTTTCCTCTAGTGTATAAAAGGGAAGGGAAAATTAGAGGGTCTCTCTCTCTCTCTCCCTCTCCCCTCGCTCTCAAACCTTTTAACTCGAGGAACCTTTGAGGAGCTTAATTTTTTTGGCTTATCAGATATATAATTTAATACATTCCCTAGGGTTCCCTCTCTGGAACCATAAGACTCTCATTCATCTCTCTCTCCATCTCTCTCTCTCTCTCTCTCTCTCTCTNTCTCTCTCTCTCTCTCTCTCTCTCTCTCTCTCTCTCTCTCTCTCTCTCTCTCTCTCTCTCTCTCGCTTCCTCTCTCTCTTTCTCTCTTTCTCTCTCGATGATACAATATATTTGTTATGTTTTATGCACTCACGAACAATACGAAATCTCAAGTCTTAAAAGAATTCAAAATTTTGGTCTTTTAACAGGCTTTATGCACTCATGAACAATCTGAGACCCCGCGCCGCAAAAGAATTCAACATCCTGAAATGTGCGGTGAGCATGAAGTTCATAAATAAACTCTACAAAGAAACCCTTCCCGTTTGAAGAACGCGCTTAAGGAATGATGGATTGTAATAGAAAATTAATGACTCAACAGATCAATGAGTTGAGAGAAGTAATGAGAAAGAAAATCAATAACATGGTGGCGGCCTCCTAAATCCATTTTCGGTCAGAAGCATGTGCTAGATTGTTGAGATTAGGGGCCATTGGCCAAGATCCACTAAAGATAGAGGACATGCTGCGACAAGAGTTATCTGGGAAAAATGCACCAAGGCAAGAGCAAGCAAGGCGAGAGCCGCCTGCCCATAACTTATCAAGAGCTGAGGGAAGAAGAGCTCAAGAAGGGCTCTTGATCCAATCTTCAAACAAGAAAAGTTTACACATGAATGACCTCAAATGTCCATAAGAAGAAAGTTTTGCTGACTCTATTGGAGAAGAAAGAAGAAGAATGTGAATTTTTTCTTCTAACTACTTTAAAGAAGAAGGAAGATAGGAAGGAGGAGAGAGAGATTGCTAAAGAACTCATTCTCAAGAGAGATTTCATATCCCAAGACACCAAGAAGTTTAGGATTTTGCCACTGGAATCCTACGAAGGAAAATTTGATCCCATCGACCACCTTACTTCCTTTGAGTCAAATGTTTGTGTGCCTAAGGTAAACTACATGTTAAAATGACATTTATTCTTCATGAAATTGAAATTAAGAATTGGCCATGCGCTGGTTAAACAACCTCCTTGTTGGAGCTATTATATTTTTTTGTATATTTAAAAAAATGTTCTTCAGGCCACAAAAGCCTCTGAAAAAATCTCAAGCACTCCTGAAAATACGCTAGGAGCTTGCAGAGAGCTTAATGAGCTGCATCACTCATTTTCAACAGGAAATGCTGGGTGTTTAAGACTTAAAGCATGTTTTCACCCACATAGCCCTAACACAAGGCCTGCATGAGGACTGATTTGATACGAACTCAGTTTGCAAAAGCCAAAGACATTAAAAAGGCTTCTGGAGCTCGTAAACAGTCACGTCTCTATAGCAGAGCCTAGTTCTCAGCATGGACCTTATTGATTACCAAAAAATAGGGAGAAATAATAGTACTAATCTCATCATGATCATCAGGACTAGAAGAGCTATTTTAAGTAGAGGAAGCCATGAAGCACCCTTGAGAAGCACACTAATCTAGATCAAAGAAGTACCGAGGAGAGACTGGTTAGGAGAAAATAAAAAATGACTCGGAAGCTGCTATGACTCACCCCTCCTCTTATTAAAGCACACCACTAAGAGTTTTGATAGTTGAAATTGTAGTGACCACTCATAATAAAGATTATTTCGAGAAGCCCTTTGCCATAATAGCAAGCATGAATTCCTACGATCCCAATCAGTATTATGGGTATCACTGAGATCATGCTCACAACTCTAATACTAATGAGAATTATAATATTTGGAACCTAATAAAAGAGTTGATCAAAATAGAAAATCTGAAGGAGTTCATGGTTTCTAAAGCTCAACTCAACAATGAGGAAAATCACCCATCGAGGGCAGCAATGATGAGCTTACTTTGATAAGGGTTGTCCATGTTGTCAAAGTTGTATCAGTCATCTTTGGAGGAGACAGATCCAAAACTTCATGAAAGTATATTATGAAAAACTTGACGATAGAAGAGATTTATTCAACCAACTCGATGAAACATACCGCACCGATCCACCCTCCAGTCACATTTTTTGGTGGTGTTGCTCAGCCTATTGGTTAAAACACCTTTAATGATGTTATTGTACTCACTATTTTCATTGAGGACAATGAGATTGGTAGCAATTTGATGGATACTAGAAACTTCATAAACATACTATTCAAAGGAACTTTGGAGAAAATGAGAATCTTTATCAATTGATTTGTTGTAACTTTTGAATCGCTTTACAATTTCCTTAAAGAGAGAAAGGAGACATGTAGAATTATTGTCTTTCTAATCACAAAGAAAAACATCAGTTCAAGGAGATAGCCAAATTCATCATTGTAGAAGCCCTAATGCATATAATTTCATCCTCTTAAGTCAGTGCATAACATTTTCAAAGCAGTTACGTCTACCTACCACATCACCATAAAATTCTTGGTTGGTTAACAAGTTATCACCATTCAATGAAACCTATTGCAGTTTCGAATATGCTAATTACTGACATGCATCAATTTTACGTGATTACCTGCTATTTTTCAAACATTTACATGTTATTTTTATTTATTTAACAAATATTTTCACTTGAGAAATGCATTTTTTTCATGTTGTGCAATGATGCAAGAATTGAATATGAATAAGTTGAAACGAGAAATTCTAGTGAAAAAGTGCCTCAAAGTGGTGTGGCCCCATCTAAAGGTGGTGTGACCACACCACTTATTGAACATGATCGATATGACCACACTGGCAATGACATGACCATCCCATATAGTGCAGTAGAGCGACGCGACCACACTGTTGGCAGTTTAGCAGTGTGACCACACCAAAAATGGTCCTGACCATGCTGATGAGCTGTAAACTCTTTTGGAAGGAAAATTAATGGCCCAAACTGCGATTCTTGCTATAAAATCAAATCTTAGTGCTTCTTAAAGGTTTTCTACATCAGAGAAGGCGTGGAGGTTGAAAGAAGAGAGCTTATGATAGATTTTGAGGGATCTTTTAAGGGTTGTCTTCTTCCTTAATTGGAAACTTTTAAAGGAGAGTTTCTCTTTACTTTGTGAGCTATGAGAGAGTTTGTATAAGAGGAAAATGTATGAAGTTCATAGAGGAAACAATTTCTTATATGTTTTTTTCATATTTATCTGGCTTGCAATGAATTTTCAAATGGTGTTTTTTGCTATGGTTTTCTCTGTAAAGAGCAGCTAAGCTTTTCTTTGTGTCTTTGTGATGCAGGTAGTAGTGGATTTATCATGAATTTTTTGTAATATTTTTCTATTAATTATTTTCTTGTGCCTTCATGGCCCATAATGTTGATTAACCTCTGAACTTAATTTAATTCTAATATGGCCAACTAAGAAGTTAAAATGCTTTGTGAAACTACAAACTCTAACCATTGCATATTACATGTCCAAAAGAAAAGTATCCGTGCTTCTTCAATTTGACTGAACTAACATAGATTTCTTCTTAGGCGATTGTCTAGCACGCTTAGAGTGATAGATGCTACCCCGAGCCAGACAAGTTATAAGCCCTTTATATGTACCTGGGCCTCTCTTTTTTCTCCATTCTAGGGACTTCATCGCCATTTCGGTAGGTATAAGTCCCACTTCTTTGAGCTCTACCTTTATAAAATCATAGGACTTAGAGTTTTCTTCTTTTAACCTTAAGGCTACTGAGGTCTCCTCGGATGATGCAATTTATGGATTGTTGAAAAAGGATCTCTTGTCAAATTAGGTTGACTATCTTCTTGACCAGATCGACCAAGTGTTCTAATGGCTTCGGATGACGAAACTATGGGATCCTGACCCGACTACCTCTACCTATTTAGGGATCCTACATCTCCTTTATTGTGCTCCTTTGAGCCCAGTCGTACTTTATGATTATGTTGATGTCGTTTTGATGGACCCTATTACCAATAAATCACCACCTGTTTGGGATACAACGATTCACCCTCAGTCCTTATGACCTGGTCAGACCTTGAAGCATAGGAATGTTCATGTCAAGTCAACATGGTTATTTTCTAGGCCTTGCTCATTGGCATGTCATCATCCATTTGTGGATATGAGGGATTCATCGCTTCCTTATGTCTCCCGTGGAGGCGAGATGATCGTAGTTGAAATAATCATCCATTTAGTGAACTATTTACCAACCATCACAGAATGTAAATAATTTCTCTTTTATCGAGAGTATTCTTGGGTATCTTCAAGATGCAAAGCAAAGTGATACAATCCTTTGGGAGTGCTATTGACCCCAAATTAAAAATATTTTTTTGGTTCTCTGGTTATGGATAACTTACAAATGGATTCTTCATGAATATCCTTTTTTGAGGTATTTCAATTAAATATTGTTCGGACGTGTATTCTCGACCTATCACACGAGGATTAATGTACATAAGCCTTCAATATTTCTTTTTAAAATTTATTTGTCTATTTTCATTGTATATCCCATCTCCTTTGATTCATCTTCTAATTGATCCCAATAGAGATTTATTTGAAAAAGGGAACCATATGAAGATGAGAAAAATATAGACAGTTGGTGACTCTGAGTTTTTAAAAAGAATAAAAAAACAACGACATGACAAAATGATTGAATCGAGGCAACCTACCTAAGGCTTTGAATTTTGCTAAAAAATTGTTAATCACTTAGAAATTGATTGAATTTTGGCTTAGATTAAATTAAACGAGTCAGTTTTTAAGCTAGCTAAAACTTTGGGTTGAATTTTTTTGAGTCGATATCGATCCATACATGGATCAACTCGAACTAACTTGAAAACAGTTTGTAGTATTTTTTATTTATAAAAATTGTATATATAAATGTTGAGTGAAATTGAGTATAATGAGTGACGAGTAAATTTTGAGTCAATTTCGAGTTGGAAATGATTCAAATAACTTAATTTGAGCCAATTAGTTTCAAATTTTATGTCGGATTGAGCCTATTCTGAGCTAAAACAGATCCAAATAACTCAATTTGAGCCAGCTCGTTCCAATTTCAAACCAGATTATGCTCTATTCAATTTCAAGTGACTCGGCTTGAAATCGAATATAACGAGCCAGAGTCAATTTCAAGCCACATTAATTATATTTGAACTGACCCTGGCTCGCCTTGATATCAGATCGTTAACAGTCATTATCTTTGAGTACGAGATATGCCACGTCGATTATTTTATTACCTTTATCCCTTGTGTATAAAATGGAAGAGAAAATGAGAGGGTGGTGCTCCCGCTCTCTCCNAATGAGAGGGTGGTGCTCCCGCTCTCTCTCTCTCTCTCTCTCTCTCTCTCTCTCTCTCTCTCTCTCTCTCTCTCTCTCTCTCTCCTCTGAAATCTTGTAACTCGGGAAATCTTCCTGGAGCCTGGCTTCGTTGGCTTACTACAGATAAGAATTTAATACATTCCCTAAGGATTCCTCTTAGGACTCATGTCTATCTCTTTCTATGTTTTTTTTTTTACATTCTCTCGCAATGATACAAAGTGTTTATAAAATTGTATGCACTCATGAACAATATGAGACCGTGCATCTCAAAAGGATTCAAAATTGTTATAATTTTGTTTTGAAAAAAACTAAATATACAATTACAACACCCAAATTTTAATTTAGAATCTATTTTTTATAAGAAAATAAATAATTAATTAATAGTTTGATGTAATTATTATTGCGGGCAAAAAACAATATTAAACTTTTTTAAATACATACAACATAATTCTTATGAATTTACATAACCAATTACTAAATTTTAATATTGACATGCGGAACATTCAAATTTTAATATCCCATAAAAATTGTATTGTTATTATTTTAGAAAATAAAATATATTTGAGGTTTTTACATTTGGAGGTCTCCAAATTTTGCAATTTACAGGTAAAGGGCCAGAAACATTTAATTTACGCCTAAAAGTCTCTGTTAAGACTCCATTGCAGTGTTTGCCATCTTCTCTGTCAACCAACACATCCCTCAAGCATCTATGGTTAAGAAGAATTTCACTCCTCAAATAATTACCTGACCTCCCTCCCTTGGTGTGAGTTCTGCAAATCACAAGATGCTAACCTTCTGATGGTTCTTCCAAAAACCCAACGACCGACCGTTAAGGCTGTAAACGAGCCGAGCTTGAGCAAGCTTAGGCTTCGCTCGTGTTCGGCTCGTTCGAAATAGCTCGTGTTCGAAATCGGCTCGTGAACAGTGTGTTCGTGTTTGACTCGATTTAAATATTCGTGTTCGTGTTTGGCTCGTGTTCGGCTCGAAATTGGCTCGTTAAACTAAAATTGAGAAAAATAGATATAAAGTGTGAGATTCGAACCTGGATCAAATCTATACAAAAGAGACACTAATCACATTGCCACATGAGATGTTATGATTTAAACTTAGACATAAATATATATAATATATTATTATATAAATAATTATGTAATATATTGTTATATAAAAAGTTAT